>OZ023321.1:5545680-5618180 GCA_964007375.1 Ophion obscuratus
CCCACAAATAATTCATAGTTACAGCACTCGTAAACGATACCTTCGAACTTTACGACTTTGCGATAGAAGCATCAGAAAAGATGAAAGTTGCATTTATTTATACGGAGTGTATGCTATATTGGGCTCGGACCCTAACCTCAAAGGATAAGGGATCTTGATAAGCCTTCGGCTTACGTACAGCGGTATATAAATTCATATCGGTAAACTATGCATTATAGTTCGCTGGATAAACCGGTCGAATGTTAACTTCATAGATGGAATTTCGCGGCCGGATGTTCTTATGGGGAAATCGAAAAATGAGGGTGCTGGCTATCACGGTCGGCGAAATGATTTTTAGCACTGGAAATGCTTTAAAAACTGTATAGGTTTGTGAGGTAGGCTGGGTAGAGGGGTCTGAGTTGGCTGGATGTGAAGTGCAACTAACGCTACCCCCACTCCAATGCCGGTAGAGTGGGGGTAGCGTTAGGCGGCGTTACTGTGACATGGTGAATGCCTGTGGTTGGTTGACAAATTTCCGCTCCCCACCCGATTCTAATCTTTTCATTTAAAAATTATATTACGTGTTATATTACAAATAAATTTAAAAAATTATATAACAATTATTACCCAAACAAACCCAGGACAAATACAAACAATCTCATATAATTATATACCTCAGCCAATTATATACCTCAATGTATCCATTTTTTGTTGAAAAATGATAAAAACCCACTCATATTATTTACATGTACCTGTTTTTTATTACCCGAAAAGTTTGATTACATTTTCAATGCCATGAAATAGTTACACTTTGTATAATATATGTTGATTTTTAAAAAATCTTTCACATTTTTCGTTATTTTCGGTCATTTATACTTTGAACATGAAATTTATTAATTAGCTTTCTATATAAGCGAAGAGAAAAATAGAATCATTGATTATATGAATACATCGAAGAATATATGGATTGATCATATTTAAATTTGTATATTAATTGTTGAAAAAGTGTTAAAAGAATTATTTCCAATTTGATAATAATAATAACTTCATTATAATTGAATATAAATGCTTAATAAATTCGTTTAATGTAAAATATTTAATCGAATCAAACATTTATATTTAGTACTTAATTATTATTCAATTTTCAACATATTTTACATAAATCAAATGCTTATATTTATTAAATATGTTATATATTAAAAATGTACACATATAAAGACGTCTAGCGATCGATCTTCGATACTTATTCAAGATGTTAACTTTGGAATAATCAAAATAAAAATAAAATTTAATAAAGTATCGAGTCACAGGTGGTATTCAAGGATTGAACTAAATTCAGACAAACGAATCTAATCCTCAATTATACGAAATTATTGTAACCATAATGAGGAAAAGCTTGTCTTTGACATATTAAATTTAAAGCTTCGAGGGCTAATGAATCCACGAAGTGATCGTTTCCCCATTGGAAAACGTAAAATACTGTAGTCAATACTATTTTTTGCCCGGCTTACGAATCATTCCGCTATTTGGCGCACAGACATTTATGTTTAATCCGCATAAATTTATGTAAACATTTATGTAAAATCATTACCACTGCATTTAAAGTGGCTTCTTCGGAGGTACTAATTTTTCGTTGTAATAACAAATCCCTATTGAATAATCGACTTCCTCGCTAATGGGCCTTCAACGTCGTCTAATGGACGAGCAATAGACACCTTGAGTGAAGTATGGTCGAGTTATCGGAAATTCGATCGTTTTCGGGGGGTGGTCCATTGAGAAACTCGAGATTCAAGTCTCTACAGTAGAGTATGCGGTGGCTTCTACGGAAACAAGCCGTACTTATTAGCCCAATAAAATTCAGAAGTCACGATGAAAATATGGAAAAGTCAAAATCATTTAATCCAATAAAAATCACTGAAAGGAATAAAAATGATTAAATAAAATAAAAATTATCGAACAAAATGAAAATCATCAAATAGAATCAAAATCATGAAATAAAAAATCCGAATCATCAAATAAAATCAAAATCATTGAAGAAAATCAAAATCAGAATAAAAAACAATTTTCCAGTACTAGCTTCTAGAATAAAAGAGTAATTGACGCATTAGATATTTAAATATATATATATATATATTAGACTGATTCAAAAAAAAAAAAAAATTCTGGATTCTCGTGCTATTGTTGGGCACTGATAAAACAAAATTTCTCTAAAAAGATGGGCGCGGTCACTCAATTTTTAGAGGTGGCTATCTAGACTTTTTTGTATTTGAATTTTTTTTAACAAACGTATTGCATTTAAGCATAGTCATGGCTTCGGATTACGGATAAAAATCACATCCAGCAGCTGTTTCGTAACAAAAATAAACTCTAACAATTTGAAAAGGGTGCAATATTCACAATTCAAATCCAGGTAGATCAATAATGGCGTCTATACTACTCTCGTTATTCATGTAGATTTATTTATTCGCATTAACATTTCGCACTTTTTACGAAAAATTAAATTATAAGCTTTTATTCATAAATCGTATATTTACATTTTCAAAATGCTACGCTTATATTATCTTCAAACTCATTTACATTTCTTCCCAGCCATTCTCAAGTTCGTTAACATTTTGGGCAGAACGAAAATGTGCAACGTTGAACAGTTTGTCCAAATCTCTCTTAAATTTACGCTCCTTCGATATTTGTGACGGCAAATTCTTTTTAACCCGATTTTTTAAAAGTTGTTTCCAGACTAGATGGAGTTTTATTGATTTCAAGATTGCGTTATTCAATCGACGCGTTGGAATTTCAGCACATTTCCATTGTTCGAAAATTTCTTTCATCGTTTCGTGTGCACTTCGACGTATGGTCAGTTTTTCTCTGTTATGCTTGTAAAAGAACAAACTCAAAACTTTTCCGATTTTTATCCGTAATCCGAAGCCATGACTATGTTTAAATGCAATACGTTCGTTAAAAAAAATTCAAATACAAAAAAGTCTAGATAGCCACCTCTAAAAATTGAGTGACCGCGCCCATCTTTTTAGAGAAATTTTGTTTTATCAGTGCCCAACGATAGCACGAGAATCCAGAATTTTTTTTTTTTTTTTTAATCAGTCTAATATATATATATATATATATATATATATATATATATATATATATATATATATATATTATTTGACTCGGAAAAACGATCCATATCCTGCGACTTCCGAGCGATCGAATCAGTGAAGTATTTCCTGTTCACTCGTGCCCTTTAAACGTAATGTCTTTTCGAACTTTATCTTCTCCAGTGATTTGGATCTGATCACTCCGGCGTTATTCACAAACTTGTACTATTACCTGTCCGTCTCTTGCAGCGGCGGCGTGCTAGTGCGAAGCCGACAAGGCTGGCGCAACTAAAAAAAAACACTTTATCAAATGTGATTTCGTAATGAGTCAACTTCTTCTCGCCGGCCGATGAAAGACGGTTTGTTATTGAAAGCCTTGAATACGTAATTCTATTATAATTTTGCTGTTTTCTGCAAAAAAAATATGCACGTCTTTAAAAGGTACAGGTGCTTCACGGATTTTTTTTTTTTTCATTGTTCAGCCTCTATTAATAGTAATAAAAATGCTTTTGGGGCCCTATTCTAGTCCAGAATTTTAAAAATTGATTTTTTTTGCATTTTCTCAAAGTGTGGACTAAAATATGACCTCAGAAGGAAATTTCGAAATGCCCAATATTTACCTGGTTATAGCGATTTGAAACGAGACCAGAATAGGATCGACCATTCGGAGCAACGAACTTCCGAATCTTCTAAGGAAGCTAGAACTATTGGGAGGGAAGAACGAGCTTAAAAAAATCGTCATTTCAAAGTCGAGAAAGACATTATGAGGCACTAATGGCCGATTAAGGCGAGAAATCCCTTTAGGAGCGTGAAAAATAGGTATTTTTCGGGATTTTTTTAGAGGGTATAAAATAATCTGATCATATTCAAATTTGGATATGAGTTTAATATAGCTGTCGAGTTTAACAAAAAAAAAAAAATTATTTGGGATGACCAAAAAAAGTTCGGCGTCATTAAGGGTCTTCGGACGCCTGTTTTCCGTGACATCGAAAAGTGCTGCAGTTGTCACTTTTGTCTGTTGATCTGAAAAAAAATTAATAAGTGTCATTCGTTTACTGGCATATTAAGGGGAAGGATATACCTAAAAAATGATGAAAAAGTGCAAAGTTGAAAATATGTGAGCCTTTTTACTCGAAAATTCGAATTTTCGACACTTTTTTCGACATATTTGACCCAAAAAAAAATATATTTATTTACACCCTACCTTTCAAACTTTAGGTATATCTTTCCGATAATATTACTGAGAGTAACCTCCAAAAATTTCATCCAAATCGGTCGATAACTTTTTGAGCTACAACACGAGCAGTTTATTGAAAAAGTAGTTTCGAGATAATCGCGTTTAAAGTTTACTCGCTACCTGATCGCATGCTGTCCTCACGATCTAGACTATAAGCGATAACTCTGCAAATATTCAATATTTCGAGTTTTCCTTTGGTCAGTATATTCTTTGGGTGTCATTCTTTCGAAATATGTAAAACAATCGATTTTTTGAAAATTCTAAAGGGATTTCTCGCCTTAATGTAACATATAATACCACTTATATGGTTGCGGTTAAGGCCTTAGGCCACAGTACCGAGTATAAAATCATGTGCGAATTTAACAATTTTTTTTCGTATGAAGAAGTGATTCACTCATAAAATTAATTACACATCTATTTGGTATTAATGTCTAGCTGTTATATGAATATTTATATTTTATTATAATATAAATAAATATATAAATATTTTTTATGTTCATTATATAAATATATTATATTTATATAATATATAAATATAAATATTTTTTTTCGATGTACAAAATGGACGAATACTAATATTTTTTTTGTTTTTTTTTTGTAGACGTTCCGCAGCGTGGCATTTAGCATCCACAATTTTTTTACCTAGAACAAAAAACAAAAATTCTCGTCAATCTACATTAGAATACCTGGAGAAGTACATACGGAATTTAAATAATATTGTTTTATTCAAAAGTTGTAGATATTTGAACTTAAGAAATGAATTTTCAGTGAAAAATTTCGTTATAAATGCTCTTAAACCGCATACACAATGAAAAGTTTTCGATTAAACAGAAATTCCGTACGTACTTCTCTGCGAAATGGAATTACGAACATAACTTAAAAGTTTTAAGTAAATCGAGTGAAAATTGTTGATGTTATTTGTCCCGCCAATTGGAAAAAGCTGTTTCGAGAAGTTTCGAGTAAGGTAAATGTCCCAATTATTGAACAGGTCCCAATTATTGAACACTATCTTGTATTTTTATTATTTCTCATTCACCTGCATGCATTTACTTATTTATAAAATTTCATTACATATATGGAACTTTTAGCTATCGAAATGTTACCTTACTTGTGCAAAAAAAGCTTTAATTAATAGAGAAAAAAATTATTTCATCAGCAACGGTGACTCGATTTGACGTCTCGTGGTAACTGCTTATCTTTTTTGCTAAGACGCGCCGCTTCATGCGTAAGGGCATTAAAAATTCGAAAACTGTCGCATCTCAAAAAGTAAAGGCGTTTCAGGTTCCTCAGAAAATTTCTTACAAATAACAATTTTTATGAACAAAACTTAATTTAATTATTTGTTAAAAAATACGGTGTTCGATCATTGGGACATAGAAAATGCAGTGTGTCCCAATTATTGAACACTCGAATTCTCCAAGTTGGCGTCATTAAACCCATCAAAACATCGAGACAGTTAACGTGTGACAAATCGTGTGAATCGGATTTATTCAAACAAAAACTGTAAGTTCCTGAATAAACTTACCTTTATTCTTTTAATAATAACTCTAAGATCGTCAAATATATTTTTCATTTGTATTTTCGTGCAATAAACATAAAAAGGAAAGTAAAAAGAGAATATAACCTAAATGTAACCTAAAAATACGAATGTACTGTTCAATATTTTTTGCTCTCCGATATTTCAGGGAGCCAAGCTGCGACAAAATCAAACAAAGATAGAACATGAAAACGAGGAAGCTAAAAAGAAAAAGAAAATAAAGTTCGAGTTGAAAAGCAAAAATAAACCAAATGCGAATGAACCAAAATCCCGTCAAAAGAGACTAAATATATATTTTTTTATTTTTACATGATTAACAAAAGATTATTTAAGTGTTTGATTTTGCTTTTATTTCTTAATATTGTACCCAAAATAATATTTTTAGAACGGAAAAAGAATTCTCGAGAGTGTTCAATAACTGGGACGTGCCTGTTCAATACTAGGGACATAGGCACTTCCAGTGTTCAATAATTGGGACATTTGCATTCTTCACATTGTTATTCTTTTTGTTCATTTGAAATCATTTAAAAACAATTTAAAGGGTGATTTCTCGAAAGTAAAAATATCAAAGTATCATTTGAACCTAAAAGCGATGGTTTTTTCTTGATTTTATATTTTTTTCTCACCGAATTCATTCCCCCAGATCCTTAGCTGTTCAATAATTGGGACATTTACCTTAGTCGGCCATATTTTACATCGAAAAAAAAAAATGTTTACAGCTTGATATTTATACTAAATAGATGTGTAATTAATTTTATGAGTGAATCACTTTTTTATACGCAAAAAATAGTTAAATTCGCACATGGTTTTATACCCGTTACTGTGGCTCAACGCCTTAAACGCGTTTATCTCGAAACTACCTTTTTTCAACCTGGTTGACATAAAATCACGAGTTCTATTCAACCGTTTGATTTCTAAGTAGGTATGGACATTCAGTACATTTCCGTCTATCATCCCTACCTCGTGCATTACAAAATTAATGTTATTGCTATTAAAAAAAATTAAACACTGAAAAAAATAGGGCGGAAAATTAACTTTTTTTTCACAGTCGCTATTTAATATATTTTTTCTCTTTGGTATCTGCCATAATGGCATTCTCACCGATGGAGAAAATTAGTTTCGTTTCTCTTTCGGATGAATGGGCGCTTTGGAATCATGTCAAGCGCCTCGACCTTTTTCTTGTCACGGCCATATTTACAGGCCCATAACCTCTTCCGTTTTTATTTTTCTTACACAAACATTTTTTTGTAAGTCCTGTAAACATCAATAAAAATACTGTAAAAAATTGGACACTAAAAAGATATATACATTTTTTTCGCCAAGTCCGAAAATACGCCCGAAAATGAAGTGTCTAGACTATAATACTGCTTTGATGAGATGTCATGTACATTCAAGCTGAAAGAAACATTTCATCGGGTGCGAATCTTTTTTTCGTAACTATATGAAAATGCGAAAAAGAGAAATTTGGTGCGCAATTTGTAAAGCTGATTTTACACTGTGCCTCCGTCTCGTCTCATTTTGCTCATATTCACCTCGCCTTCTTACTGCCTGTCTAATCGCATAAAACGTGATGCTTCATACACTTCTTCACTCATGGTGAGCGTCTCTCGGACAAGTCCGTCTCTTATCTCAGCTTTGAATAATATATGAAGAAAAATATGCAGACGTGAATAATTTACCGATCACCTATGAGGTTTCGAGTAATTTGTTGATTTCAATACAGTACATCTGCTAGCGTACGTACATCAGCACAAAGCTGCCATTATTTGTGAGGCGCTGCATTGAAAGCTTATCGACTTTTCAGTAAGATTGCTGACGGTGCTAATTGAGAAAACAGTTTATATATAGTAAAGAAATACATTTTGTTGGCACTTTTATTCGACTATTCGTTAACTGTTACAAAATTTGTAAGTCGTTAAGGGGCTATACCAGTGGGAAAAGCTTCAGTCTCTCAGCAGGCATTATTCGAGGAAGAGGAGGGTCCATTGTATGGGCCAGGTATGGTTGATTAGCAGTTTTTATGGTAAATATCATTTTATCTTTCAAACATCGATAGTTAAGGGCGGGGTAAAGTATTAAAATTTTTTTTTTCATTTTTAAAATGAATGCATAATATATCAAGAATATTGTGTTAAAATTTCAAGTCGATCGGAGTAAAATTGACGAAGTTATGAGTATTTGAGCGTCTATTGCTCCATGCCGACCAAACTCTTCTGCTTTTTTCAAACCGTTTTTCTGAGACTTGTCATATTTGACGTCCGTGTGCACGATAACTCAAAATCTACTGGACCAATCGCTTTGAAATTTTGCACAGTACTTCTTCACATAATTCACCAGGTATTGTCGAGAGCTTTTTTGTTTTTTTAATAATTACTAATTTTTCAACAACAAATTAGCCGATTTTTTTTAGCGAAAATCGGGTTTTTGGCTCCCAAGTGCTACGAAAAATCGAAAATCGAAAAAAAAAAAATCCTCCCGTCATTACCTCGAGAAACATCTCCTTTAACGAATGCATTTTGATTTTTTTGTTTCAGATGATTCTGTTGCGAGTTATGGTGCACACCGCAAACCAACTTTTTTTCGAGGCGCCTCCGGGGTTTAATTTTCACTCGCTCAATTTTGAATATTTTGCAATGCAAATTTAGGAGAATGTTGTTCAAATGTTACTTTATTATATGTAAATTTTTCAATAAACGAACACTATTCGTTACGCCAAAAAAAATCTTAAAAACATGCCTTTTTTCGCCGAATTAACTTTACCCCGCCGTTAAGGGAGACTTTGTTCCGGATTGAGCAGCGGGGGATGTTAGCGGCTCAACATGAGCAGCTAGAAGAAGAGGATGCCTCTATGAACTAGGCATTGCCGATTAGCGGTAATTATAAACACATTTGTGTAAACACATTACAAAACTTTAAACGCGTTTTTCTCGAAAAAAAAACGTTTTTAAAAATGGCTGACATTCTCCTGACCGCTGTAATTAACATATCGACCTGAAATTTGGAGAGCATACTCAGAAAATATGTCTTCACGGAATGACGGATCGTTTTTTCGATAGATACATTTTTGCATTTATTACTTATCTTTTTATGCGAAAAAAAACGCGAAAATTCGATTTTTTTTAAATTGCCGCCATTTTCCGAAATTTGTACTAAACGAAAAACCCATCCGTCATTCCATGACCAAAGGGTCACAGATTGATAATATGCTTTGAATTTGTGTTTCAGATCAACAAAGAGGGGGCAGTGATGTCAGCCGTTTACCTCCCGCGATTTGAGGACCTGTTTTTGCGGAGCTGCAACGGCCGCCATTTTTGTTTTTTTTTTCAAAAAAATTTTTTTAACGTTCTGTATATCATGAATAAAAGCAAGAAAAAAACCGCACTCAAAAATCTTTACTCGTTCCCTTTAAAAAAAAATAAAATATAAACACCTGAAATATGGCATTCCAAGGACAAAGTCTCCCTTAAATCTTTAAACGCGTTTTTCTCGAAATGAGATTTTTCAAATTTGCTGACATTGTAACTCAAAGAGCAATTATCCGATTCACTTGAAATTCGAACTGAGTACTCTTGAATATATCTACTCTACAAGGACGTAGGATATTTTTGATTGGATGAAAATTGACGATTTGACATTGAAACAAACGACCATTTTATAGGCAAGAAAACAGACTTTTTTTTCATAACGACGCCATTTTGTTGGATTTTGGTATTTTTTGAAAATCCTACGTCATTGTTCAGCAAATATCTTCCAGTTCAACGGCATTTTTACTTTTTCGGTTTCAGCTACTCAATCAACCGGAATCATGTCAGCAGTGGAGGAACTTTTTTTTGGCGTCTTCGAAGGCAGCCTTAAGTGCATAAGTCGCTTGGATCTTAATATTTTGCTATGAAAAAATTATGTAATATAGGTAAAATATAGCCAAATATATTCTTAATTTTCCGAAACATTTAATTGAGTACTTTTCTTCCATAAAATTCCCGAAAATCACCTAAATTTTCAGCGTTCACACTGGTATAGCCCCTTACGAAATATTCGTGTTCTCATGACAACATTTTATAGCCATAGTATTTCTTTGCAAATAATGATTTATTTGATCACTTTTATTTCTCTTAACTCAGTAGATGTTTATGGTCATCGAATAACGTGTTGAAATTGTGACATGATAATACAGTTCCAAGGAGTAGAGATTTCGTCACAATTGATATATTTATATTTGGGGCTGTTAAGAGAGAATGATACCTCATCGCGGTCGGTATGGTAGTACAATTATAGATTCCCAAAAATCTCGAAAACGGCTCTTCAGATCCCGTCGAAACTTTGCCAAACGACGTCATATAGATAGACGAACAGCTGTCTTCCCCTCAAATTTTCCGAATTTGAGGAAAAAAATACAGATTGGCTTATCATAAGACAATCTAGTTTTTTTTCTCAAATTGTTTCGGAACTTTTCACGAAAAATTCCGCCATTTTGGGGGTGGAAAACCCCCTCAATGTAAAAAAAATCTCAAACTGACCGTTGGGGGGAGATATTTTATATGTAGAAAGTGTGTACGAAGTTTGAAATAAATCGCTCATGTAGTTTTCAAATGGCAGTGAACATGGACTTTGAAAAAGTGGTTTCGAGAAAAATGCGGCACCGGCTTGTTTGTGGATACTTTCGCGTACAAATTTCACGAAATGTTCTTGAAATGACACTCAACAATATACAAAAGGTTTCAATAAATTTACTCTATCCATATAGATGAAAAAGATTCGCAAAAAAGTGTTTTTTTTTTCACGCTGAAACCCCCATGGAAATTTATATACGCAAAAATATACGGCAAATTTATTTTATTAATAGCTGTAATATATGTGATATGTATGCCATATATTGAAAATATATGTTGCATATATGTGCCAAATTATAATTTTCGTAACGTTTTTATATATGAGATGTATATGCGTGGTATCACTGTATATCAATGTATCATATATCAATAATATATGTGTCATTTACTCTGCATATATACTACATATATTTAGCATATATGTTGCATACACACTGCATACATACCACATATATACTGTATGAATGGTACATATATGCCGCATATATACAGATATGCGTAGCATGTCTCTATATAGTGTTTATATATAATAGTGTACTTTAACTATAAATTGAGTTTTTTGAAGTTTAAGTTTTAAGTTTTATTAAGTTTAACTGTTATAGTGTTTATACACAGCATATATTTCTTGTCAGAAATATGTATCAAAAATGTATGCTCCATATATGACGCATACATTTTTGATATATTTTTCTGACAAAAAAATAGATTGAAAATATATCGAAAATATATGCGTCGTATATGCCTCATATATGCATCATATATAGTGTTTACACGTAGCATATATTTTTTTGGTCAGAAAAATATATCGAAAATATATGGGTCATATATGCGTCATATATTTGGTGCATATATACCGAATATATACATATTATTCTATTTTTCGTCACTATATATGCGACCGATATATATATATATATATATATATATATATATATATATACAGGGTGTCCCAGAACTCAACGTCAAGCCGAAACGGGGTGACAGGATTGATTGTAACCATCGTGAGAAAAATCAGAAAAAAAATCTATCCCATGCAGTTTGAAAATTATGGGCATTTAAGAAAAACCTAGAAATTTGGTCAAACTGTAACCATTTTTCGGTTATTGTGAAACAAACCCAAACAAACCCAAGTTTCCTAGAATTAATACTATTTGTTAAACTATGAATTTAAAATTTTCAAAATTTGTCTACTATGAAAAGCCCTGCTTTATTTTTTTCTGATTTTTCTCATGATGGTTACAATCAATCCTGTCACCCCGTTTCGGCTTGACTTTGAGTTCTGGGACACCCTGTATATATATATATATATATATGTAGCATATATTTTACATACATAAATTTCCATGGGGGATACCCTCCCCTTATTGGGTGATTTTCAGGATTTTGGAAGAAAAGCACACAATTAAATTTTCCGGAAAAGTGAGAATGCATTTGACTATATTTGACCTATATTTAATAATTTTTTCATAGAAAACTATCGAGATCCAAGCGACTTATGCGCTGCCTTCGGAGGCGCCAAAAAAAAGTTCCTCCACTGCTGACATGATTCCGGCCGATTGAGTAGCTGAAACCGAAAAAGGTAAAAATGTCATTAAACTGGAAGGTATTTCCTGTACAATGACGTAGGATTTTCGAAAAATATCAAAATCTAACAAAATGGCGTAGTTATGAAAAAAAGTGTGTTTTCTTGCCTATAAAATGGTCGTTTTTTTTTCAATGCCAAATCGTCAATTTTCATCCCATCAAAAATATCCTACGTCATTGTAGAGTAAATATATTCAAGAGTACTCAGTTCAAATTTCAAGTCAATCGGATAATTGCTCTTTAAGTTACAATGTCAGCAAATTTGAAAAATTTCATTTCGAAAAAAACGCGTTCAAAGATTTAACTATGGATTTTTGCAAGATAAAATGATAGGGATACGGCCTTGAAAAATGTACAGGATATTCTTGAAAGTATAAACTGTGGAAAAAGGCAAAAAAGATCGATTTTTTAAAAGTATCAAACTGGTATTGATTGATGCATCAGAGCAGAGGTGGCCAAGACGTCGACCGCGGGACCGGTCGACTGCCTATTTTCTATGAGAGTTGTTTCTTGTACACTTGCCCACTAGCACTATAGTGTTACATTGATTCAACTGCGCATTCGTCTGCCGACAATCAATGAATGACTTTGTCCAAATATTCATTTGGCAACTATACACGAATCTTGATTTGTGCGAATATAAAATATCGTTCACTCAACTATCTTTCACATCTGGGACAAGGTTTCCACTGATCTCATTAAGGGCGGGGTAAAGTTAATTCGGCGAAATAAAGGCATGTTTTTAAGATTTTTTTTTGGCGTAACGAATAGTGTTCGTTTATTGAAAAATTTACATATAATAAAGTAACATTTGAACAACATTCTCCTAAATTTGCATTGCAAAATATCCAAAATGAGCGCGTGAAAATTTAACCCCGGAGGCGCCTCGAAAAAAAGTTGGTTTGCGGTGTGCACCATAACTCGCAACAGAATCATCTGAAACAAAAAAATCAAAATGCATTTGTTAAAGGAGATGTTTCTCGAGGTAATGACGGGAGGATTTTTTTTTTCGATTTTTCGATTTTTCGTAGCACTTGGGAGCCAAAAACCCGATTTTCGCTAAAAAAAATCGGCCAATTTGTTGTTGAAAAATTAGTAATTATTAAAAAAACAAAAAAGCTCTCGACAATACCTGGTGAATTATGTGAAGGAGTACTGTGCAAAATTTCAAAGCGATTGGTCCAGTAGATTTTGAGTTATCGTGCACACGGACTTCAAATATGACAAGTCTCAGAAAAACGGTTTGAAAAACGCAGAAGATTTTGGTCGCTTAGCGCTCATTGCATATAAGTTTGAGAACACTTCTCGATTGCATAAAAATTTTAACACAATATTCTTGATATATTATGCATTCATTTAAAAAATTAAAAAAAAATGAAAAAAAAAATTTAAATACTTTACCCCGCCCTTAAATAAACGCCTCAGTTATAAGAAACAAGTACTTATAATATATTAATACGAAGCATTTGGGTTAGACCAACTGTATATCTATTGACTGTTAAGAACGAGTATGTTCCATTAAAGTATCCATTCCTTAACTATTACGAAATGATTATTTGTGACAATTCGGAAGCTCAAATGAATGATTCAGTAACTGTAAGACGATGTTCATTTCGCCATATCCAACTTTACCATTTGTCAATAGTTAAAGAAAAACCCTGGTACATAAAAATATATCGTTTTCTCAGACATTATGTAAGAAAATAACGAAAAAAAGTTTCGTACTTCTTTTTAACGCGGAGTAGTTTTTTTTCGCTTTGAACTTGTTGAATCTTTAGCATTCGCCAGAGACGGTAACATTTTTTTTTTATTATCCAAACGGTTTCACCGGCTAGAGGCTCGCAATATCCCGAAACATGAGAATTAAACGTTGTTAAAAAATAGATTCGTTGTTCTCGCCACAATGCCGATTTTTCACGTAGTCGTATATGATGTAAATTTATTTGTAGTGTTTCGAAACGTATTCTGTCTGACTTGGAGTATGGCGTTGATTTCGACTCGGTTTTTCTATTTCTTCTATGCAAATAAGCTTCTCGAATATCGTAAAAAATCGAACATAAGAAATCAAATCAATTAACAAATAGTCAACCATACAAATACATTTTTTTTTATAAACAAAAATTATTTAATTAGAATAATTTCATGAATTTAGAAAATTAATTGATTTACATTGTTAATCAATATAGTGACTTCCTTATTTTATTCAATACAGTTAAATGTAAAAAGTCATTGATTAAAAATCAACAAATAAATTTAGTTTTATTTTAACAACGATTTAATTAGTATAATTTAATGAATTTAATCAACGAATCAACAAACACAGACAAGTAAATGTGATTAAATCAATTAAATAGTGCAATTAAAATAATTTAATGTATATGTGCATTGAAAACTCGGCGATAAACGATTTTCCCAATTCAAACCTCTGCACAGAATCTGATTTGCACTTGATTCCAATTGGCTGCAAACGAAACAAGCTGAAGCTCTACTTTCTGCTCCGAGGAAAGAAAAAAAAATAGCCGGCAAAAAGCGGATCCAACTCGGAAAAGGTGATTGAATTGGAATTTCTTACTCTAAGGTTTTTTTCATCTTGAAGTTTTTTTTCTCGTCTCTCGTCGTTCGTACCGATGAATCACATTCTTTCAAATTAACTGTTAAATTGAAATCGGCTGTCGGTGCCAACGAACCGAGATTGGCACACTCGAGAAAGACGACGAGAGGACCTCCCCACGAACGTGTTCGCGCTCACATCGACCAAGCCACAGGCACGCAAAAAAGGGCACGATTACGATATCTTTGGCGCCTTTATTTGACCCTGGTTTATTGATATTTGGCCCAAAATAAGACTTTTTTCGAGAGTGACAAAGTTTGAAATTCGGCGTTTAAGGGGGTGAAATAGGGAGTTGAAAGTCGAAGCATTATTATGTTTTTGGTTCCCAATTTTGACCATGCAGCGTCCATATTCGATAAAAAATACGACTTTTTCGCAGGGTAATGAAACTCGAAAATGCGGCTTTAAAGGATTGATGAGGAGCGTGTTAAAATTTGGCTGCACATATATTTGAACATCATTTTTTGTTGTATCTTTTATTTTCTCTATGAAAAAATTCCTCTAAAAATTAGGATAAACTTCCGAAAAACTGTTACCTCCGACTGGTTTCAAATTTGGCACAGAACTTCTTTTTGACGATATAAGAGACCCTATGAAAAGGAATTTTGGCGTAACGCAATATTTTTTGAGATATGGAATTTTGAAAATCGGTAATTTGCTCAATCATGTACATACAAACATGTAATACATACGGTAAACGCCACTACTACCACAAACACACACGTGGGCGTGGAGCACTTTTCATGTGTATGCGTAATCGTTAAGTGAGTTTGGAGCACCTTCGATGTGTGTGTGGAATCGTTGGGTGGGTCTGGAGCACCTTCGATGTGTGTGTGGAATCGTTGGGTGGGTCTGGAGCACCTTCGATGTGTGCGTGGAATCGTTGAGTGGGTCTGGACCACACACACACACACACACACACACACACACACACACACACACACACACACACACACACAGCAGAGAGGGTTTGGAGTCGTTAAGGGCGGGGTAAAGTATTAAATTTTTTTTTTTTCATTTTTTAAAATTTTTTAAAATGAATGCATAATATATCAAGAATATTGTGTTGAAATTTCAAGTCGATCGGAGTAAAATTGACGAAGTTATGAGTATTTGAGCGTCTATTGCTCCATGCCGTTCTCTTCTCTTCTGCGTTTTTCAAACCGTTTTTCTGAGACTTGTCATATTTGAAGTCCGTGTGCACGATAACTCAAAATCTACTGGACCAATCGCTTTGAAATTTTGCACAGTACTTCTTCACATAATTTACCAGGTATTGTCGAGAGCTTTTTTGTTTTTTTTTAATAATTACTAATTTTTCAACAACAAATTAGCCGATTTTTTTAGCGAAATCGGGTTTTTGGCTCGCAAGTGCTACGAAAAATCGAAAAATCGAAAAAAAAATCCTCCCGTCATTACCTCGAGAAACATCTCCTTTAACAAATGCATTTTGATTTTTTTGTTTCAAATGATTCTGTTGCGAGTTATGGTGCACACTGCAAACCAACTTTTTTTCGAGGCACCTCCGGGGTTTAATTTTCACTCGGTCAATTTTGAATATTTTGCAATGCAAATTTAGGAGAATGTTGTTCAAATGTTACTTTATTATATGTAAATTTTTCAATAAACGAACACTATTCGTTACGCCAAAAAAAATCTTAAAAACATGCCTTTTTTCGCCGAATTAAATTTACCCCGCCGTTAAATACTGCGGAAATGACGAGCCACGGGTCCTAATCTCTGCAAACACACACACGCAAAACGGCCCTTTTTAGGGCCAGGAATTCTTACAGAAAACTCCACGCGGTGAATTCTGGATAACGCAAATAGTCTGTGGACTGCCGTTTTTGTTTGTATTGAAAGAACCGAGTTTCAGAAAAGCGGACGACGAGTTACGGCAAAACAATGTGAAACGCAGGGCGAATTGAATGTATGTCGAAAATCGAAAAAGTACATTTTTCTTCTTCTTCGGAGCGCTGTACATCCGAAACTAAGGCTTAAAATGAAAAAAGTTATTCTTCTTTTTCGTATTTTTTTGGCCCATTTTTCATAACCCAACCATAAAATGCAGGCGCCAAAGATACCGTAATCTCCCCCAAAAAAGACAAGATAAACGCGAGATTTTCAATTTTTTATCCACGTACGTCGATGAAATTTTGGAGATAAGAATATCGTTTTTTCCCCTCTGCCTGCTTGAATTCTCCCTTGGCACAAATAGGACGAGGCAGCACAATACCAGGGGATGGAATCGACGTCACGTCCAATCTCGTAACACTGTTTGAGAAAGCTTCGATGTGAGAAACGCGCAATCTTCGTCTTTTCGTAATTGTTCAAATATTTGAATATTGAAATTTTCACAAAAAAAAAAATTGAACTCATTTTTTCCCAGCTTCAAAGAATACATCGTGGACAGAATTTTGCATCATTGGAAACGTGTTTTATCATTGGAAATTTTTTCGTTGATTGTAGTTTTTGAAAGAATGCGGATTATGAATTATTTAGACGAGTTTTTTAATTTTTTAATTTCTTTCCAAGCGATCGATAGATAGTCGCGTTTTGTATTTCGAGTTCTTCGCGACAGTAATGTAGAGCGATGAGTATCTGCTTTAATGAATAAACTACGAATTCGAGGGGCGTTTGAAGATGTAATCGACGCCTTTATGACCGCCGCTATCGTAGGATCGTGGGAATTTCATTTTAATAGCCTCAGCGATGATGAAACATTAATAATGCGCATGAAGAAAGAGGAGAATGAAGATCTTCCCAGAATACGATCGAGTGTCAACTGATTACGAAAAAAATAAATAAATAAGAAAAAAAGTTTTGTAACAGTTTGGAAATTTGTTTTTGTCACCTTCACGAGCATAGGAGAAAGCTCGATTGATTGAGAGGGGAGTTCCTTTAGGCGAGAAAAAATTTCTGACTTTCATGATTTTTTTTTTTTAAGGAAAGACTTTTTCTCCTTTTCAGAGACTTGAGTATGTTTTATTACTACTTTTGACTGTTACATGGTATTTTTTTATTCACATTTAAGGCAGTAGTCTGGTCTAGAGCGAGATTTTTTACGTGATTTTTGGGTTGGAATAACTTTTAAACCGTTGAAGTTGTCTTAAGGGGGGAAATCACAGTAGCACACAAAAAATAGACATATTTTCGGGAATTAATTTTGGCTGAATAAAAGTATCAATCGAAAATCTGTAAAGTAGGTTTTATAGCAATACTAAAAAAGTACAAAATGTAATTTTTTCAATAAAAATATTTAAAAATGGCGGCTGCGCAGCATATGCCCGAAGGCGTCTTTTTTTGAGCTCGCCGAAGACATAACTCGAGCAAATTTTTACCGATCGACTTGAAATTTTGACAGGAGCTTCGAAACATCTTTCTCCACGGAGCTACGTAGGATTTTTTATTTTATATGGCTTACTTTTTTTTTATCGACGATTTTATGGCGTTTTTTTTTTGTTAAAAATTTAACTTTATTTTCGAACATGCACCATTTTGCGAAAAATCAATATATCGAAAAAATCCTACGTAGCTCCGTGGAGAAAGATGTTTCGAAGCTACTGTCAAAATTTCAAGTCGATCGGTAAAAATTCGCTCGAGTTATGTCTTCGGCGAGCTCAAAAAAAGGCGCCTTGGGGCATATGCTGCGCAGCCGCCATTTTTAAATATTTTTTATTGAAAAAATTATATTTTGTACTTTTTTAGTATTGCTATAAAACCTACTTTATAGATTTTCGATTGATACTTTTATTCAGCCAAAATTAATTCCCGAATATGCCTATTTTTTTGCTACTGTGTGCTACTGTGATTTCCCCCTTAATGAAATTTTACATACGTATTTATTGTTCCTTTGAGAATGTATCTACATAAAAAAAATTATTTTAAATATTTTCATGTAGTTTTTTTTATTTTTTTACAACATGGTCCGCCAAAAACCGCCTCAATCGGCGCCGTTTGTCAGATGTTGTCAGACGGCGTGACGCGTAGCGTCGGTGCGATTGATCTGAAAAAAAAACTGCCAAAGACTTTTCTTTCATTAACACTCGTACGCGGAATATGAACCAAAAAAGAGTGCGAAATGTCGAAAATCGGCAAAATGATACGCATTGAAACAAAAAGATTGAATTTTCCGAAAAAAAGTGGCTACATTTTGCTGAAAATAATTCGTTTTTTTTTTAAATTTTCGCAAACATTTGGGATCATGTTTTAGACAATAAGGTTAGAAAGATTTATACCAAGTTTCATCAGAATCGATCGATTAGTTTTTCGGCCATACGTCACGCCAATATTGAAAATTCGGTTTAGAAGACCGTGTCGTACCTCCGCCGTTTTCAAAGATTGATAAAAAATTAAAAAGTCCCATGTGACTGCCAAAAGTAGTGATAAAACAAACCCTGAGTCTAAAAAATGGCGAAGAAATTTTTCTGTAAAAAAAAAACATCATAAAAATCCGCAAATTTTTATCTTGCTGAAAGGTGTCTCTCCCCTTGATTTTAAATTATCACGATGCTAAAAAGAGATAAGTATATTAAATTATAGGCAATGCCTAATTGCCATAAGCCTTACGGAAGGATGAACATTTTATCTGTTTTTTCCAGCATTTGCAGCGATGCTTGGGATCTTTTTTAAGGACTCAGTAAAACGAGTTTTTTTTTCTGGAAATAGATAACATTAGCTAAGACATGAAACGAGCCTTTTTTGTTAACCTGTAACAATCATTAAAATAACAATTGAGCATTTTTTACGATTTTTCAAACCATGTTGACGTCATTATTGTTAATAACTGATGAAAAAAATGTTAAGAAGAAAAACGTCGGTCAAGACTAAACTACTACTACACGGAATAAGTGTACCAAATTTCAAGTTAATCCGTTCATTAGATGTCGAGAAATCGTGTACACCGTTTTGAAAAACACAACTTCGAGAAAAACGCGTTTAAGGGGCTATACCAGTGTCAACGCTGAAAATTTACTTAATTCAAGAAAAGTACTCAATTAAATGTTTCGGAAAATTAAGAATTAATTTGGCTACATTTGACCTATATTTCATAATTTTTTCATAGAAAAATATTGAGATCCAAGCGACTTATGCGCTGCGTTCGGAGGCGCAAAAAAAAGTTCCTCCACTGCTGACATAATTCCGGCCGATTGAGTAGCTGAAACCGAAAAAGGAAAAAATGTTGTTAAACTGGAAGGTATTTCCTGTACAATGACGTAGGATTTTTGAAAAATATCAAAATCTAACAAAACGGCGTGGTTATTAAAAATAAACTTTTCTTGCCTATAAAATGGTCGTTTTTTTCCATGCCAAATCTTCAATTTTCATCCAATCAAAAATATCCTACGTCATTGTAGAGTAAATATATTCAAGAGTACTCAGTTCAAATTTCAAGTCAATCGGGTAATTGCTCTTTGAGTTACAATGTCAGCAAATTTGAAAAAATCTCATTGCGAGAAAAAACGCGTTTAAAGATTCAACTATCGATTTTTGCAAGATAAAATGATATTGACATCAATGATATAAATGATAATGATATTCTCGAAAGTATAAACTGTCGAAAAAGGCAACAAAAAAATCGATTTTTTTAAAGAGTCACACTGGTATACCCCTTAAAGTTTGACCACCAGTTCTTTCGTTGCAATTATAAGTATGCGTTCAATCTACGATTCCTGCACCAACTGTTGGTCCTTCCTCTTTAATTTGAGTTGCATCAAGCCACTATCCATCTTCTAAATGTTCGCAATAGCTTAACCCCTTAAAGTGGCATCAGTTTTTGGAATCATTCGAAGAAAATAAAGATTCATCAAAATTAGGACGCTGATAAGGTAGGTTCGATGTGTTACCGATCGAAGTGTTTTCTTCTAGTTGCGCACTCTGCCGAGATGGCGCTAGCAGCTGGGCGCGCAGGCTCGACAGAGCTCGCCAGAGAGAAAAAGAGCGAGAGACCACTTGCGCAACAAACAGCATTGTCCTACGTTACCGCCTTATTAATCTCCTACAATACCTGCAGCATAGAAAATCCCCCAAATTTAAGATTACATCCAGTTATTCTATTCTTCTGTATGATTCTGTAATCGACCTTGATTGAATGAAATATTAAGTAATAAAAAACCCTCGCGTGAGTGTAGATTGAAATCGAATAATCCTATAGTCCGATGGAATAGCGCTCAGTGCCGCATCTCGTTGTTAGATGGCTCTGAATTGAATCCGAACGAAATAGTTTCTCGCAAGCGGTTGCAGGTGGTGTTGTACTCTTATATACAACGAAACGAGCTTCTACCATCGGAAGTGTGTGCTAGTGATGGCACAGCTGAACATTGATCGCTAACGTAGATATATGGCAGATCTGCTCAGTGGGTGTTGTCACGTGGTCGCTTCAAGTAGCTTGTGTGTTCGGCTCCCGATTGCGCGTTGCGAACCTCCACGATGTCTCGGCATCGTGGAAACATTCGAACGCTCGCACGGTCGAGTCCTCACTTCGCTCCTCGAACTACCGCGATTTCCAAATTGGGGGGCAAATCGAATAGGTCAGACGAGGTAATTTGTCGCTTCCATATACAGGCACTGCCGAAATGCAGTATGCCATTTTTTAGACTTTAAACACGCATATTAATTTGTTTATTGTTTAAAAAAATAAACATTTAGGTTGGAGCGATCCAGTTAAATCAAGTTGACGGCTTGTGATTTTTTTTTTCAATAAAATGCTTACGAGGGAGATAGATTTTATCTGTGGATGTTGCATAAATTTGTTTATGAATGTTCATAAAATGTATATAATTTTTCATCAAGAATATAATTAAAGAGCAAAATGATGCAGTTAAAATTTTTATTACGTGAATAAGATAAACTTCTGTGTTACTACCAACTTGAAAGAGTATAACATTATCGACGATTATTATGAAAAAAACTACGGCAGTGAATGTTTTATACAACTCAGAATCAAATTCTGAGACATTTATCATTATGCCTATTTACATTTATGGTACGAGATTATTTATTATTAGCATTAATATTAAGTACTTCGCGGACATTGAGGTTGGCAGCATTGCTCTTCATTTGAGAGCCAAAATTCGTAATCTTTTATCAAACCTAGGGGATTCAATATTGAATATATATATGGTTTACGATGAGTTTTTACTTTTCCAAATATTGACAAAGATTTAGTTTGCGTTTACTCGTTGTTAAAAATAGTTTATCTTGGTGCTAAATAGCAAAAGAAAATAACCTCACCCGTATCGTGAATATCTTGCCCATCTAACCGCACGTAAAATTACATGCACTAAACTATTTTTTATCCCTTTTGTTTTGCGGAGAAAAAAATTCTAAAAATTCATAAAGACTCAGTATAGTCTAGACAATAACATATATATTTTTTTTAAATCTTGGATTGAGGCTAACGCTCCATCATCCTTAGTTAGAATTTATCTTCGTCAGTATATGTACACGTGAAATAAAAACAGATTTTTGAAAATTTACGCGACATACGAGTGTGAGATAGATAAGCTGAAATAATCGAAAAGAGATTTCTCACAGATGAGTGATATTTAGGGCAAAGGAAAATCCTCAAGCTCTCCGTCAGTGAATTCTACGAAGCCGGACTCAATTATTTCTAAAAACCCGAACCGTCTATGAAAACACTCTGTTCGCCAATTTGTGAGGTTATGTTGAACTTGTACATGCCTTTAAGGGGTTATGCTACTGTAAAAATTTAAAAAAAAATCGATATTCACTTAAGGCAACTCAAGTTGAAGAGGAAGGTCCAACATGTGGTGCAGGCATCGCGGATTGAAGGTTAACTTATGATTACAACGATTGAACTGCTAGTCAAACTTTAAACGCGTTTTTCTCGAAACTATGCTTTTCAAAACGGTGTACACGATTGCTCACCATCTAATAAACGGATTGACTTAAAATTTGGTACACTTATTCAGTGTAACAGTAGTTTAGTCTTGACGGACGTTTTTCTTCCTAACATAATTTTTCATTAGTTATTAACAATAATGATGTAACTTTTGCTCGAAAAATCGAAAAAAAAATTCAAAAAATTATTTACTGATGATTAATGCCCGGTAGCAAAAAACGCTCGGTCAAGATTTAGCCAATATTATCTATTTTGAGAAAAAAACGCGTTTTTTTGTTTCAGATCAAGCGGGTGGCCAAAATCAAGTACACCGTTGAGCCCCTCACGTTCAAAGGCCCTCCACGAGATTGTTTGTAACTTCTTCAATTGTTAATATTTTCAAATGAAATTTTGCCCACAACTTTGTTAATGTACGTATAAATAAATGCCCAAAGGATTTTTTTTATCATGTCACTTATTCCGTCAAAATTAATTTTTTAAAACAACCTTAAATTTCCGGACGTCACGGTAGCCTAACCCCTTAAATTAAGGTTTCGTAGCTTATTAGGCGTCCACACAACTTCAATATCGAATGAAAACTCAATGACTTTCAAAAAGTTTGCCAATTTATATGTTCTTTATTAAACAAACGTATTTTACAAATACCGATGACGAGTAAAATATTTCGCCTTCATTTTTCGAATAATATTGACGATATGACGAATCTCGATGATACGGAAAAAAAAACTTCTTTATTCCTTCACGAAACGAGTTATTTTGCAGTAAACGCAATCGTTTTGTACTTGAGGTTTCACCGAGTATTTTCGTGAATTAACCCGAATGATTACACTAAAAGGTAGTAGTTTTTTTTCCAACTCTCTAGGTCCGAAATTATTCATTGGTAATTTTCGAAATCATTGCGAATATTGTTGACGTTTGAAAGTACTTTTTTGTTAAACTACGAAGGGTTTTTTATCCATATGAGAAATTTGGTTGACTTAGCGACTTTGGCTGAATTAGCGTGGCAAATTAACTGTAAAACGTCTTTCTAAATATAGTTTTATTTCCAGAGTTCCAACGTATACCTTTGCGGATTTTTACGTTGTGCCCTTCCCAATTGAATCCTTTCCTATGAAAGATACGAAGGAAAAAATTTAATTGCGTTCCAACGGTGCCATATTCTATCTCGTGCATTTTTTTCTATACGAAACTGCATTATACTCTTACGATGTTGAAGTTCGCGTCGTTGGAATGTAACGAAATATTGGGGCCGGGTTGAAATTCCAAACATTGAATGCTCCGACGGTTCAAAATTCCGAATTTTGATGTTCCGAAATTCAAAATGGGGCCGGGATGAAATTCCGAACTTTGAATGGTCATAATGCTCAAAAGTCCGAAAGATCAAAACTCCGAAAAAATTTTACACGAAAGACCAAAACTCCGAAAATCTCAACACCGTCAAAATAATTCGGCTATGGAAGTTTTAAAAGTCAAAAAATTTTCAATAAAACGTCGAATTATTTCAAGAATGTTTTTTTTTTATATGTTGTATAAAATATGATTTTCGATACTAACAAAAATAAGAAAGTAGAAAAAATCGTTGCCCTCCAACGATAAAAACTTCAAGCCCATATATTTTTATCGAAATTGAATTTTTTATTTTCCGTTTTTTTTCTTCTATTCTTGTCGTCGGAGATTCGTATCAGCGTGCGAAGATAGGTCGAAGGATAGGAAATTTATTCAGAATCTCAATGTCGTTGACAATTATTTAAATCTAGGAATCGAGTTTCTTCTGCGCCTCGCTGTTGAGTTCCGATGATATTTGGGTGAACAAGAGGTCCCAGCTCCACATTTCGTCCGCTTCTCTGACCAATTTATCCGGATAAAGTTTGTCGGTCAGAAGTGCCAGACTGACGCCATCCAGAAACGCGAACGCTTCGTTCTTCAGTAAATCCTTGTCCAGTTCTTTGTACGCTGCCACTCGATTTATCCCCACCCTGCATTTGTTTTTGTTTTTGTTTTGTTTTTTCGTAGAGTAGGCGGATCACGGATTTTTTTTTGCGAGCTCCCTGATTGCATCGGAGATATATACCGGACGCGATTGAAAAAAAAAAATACTCACGGAGCAACGTTCGTTATCTCGGCCATTCCAGTGTCGACCTGAATCTCATCCAAGTCCGGTATAACGGGAATTTCTGTCAACACCGATATGTGTATCGGGAAATCGAGGCTTGGGATTGAACAACTTAATGGAGATTGTATTGCATATGGCGGGGATAATAATTTTATTCTATGTTTCTCGTTGCTAGAAAAATCGAATAGTGTTTTCCTCTTAAGGGGTTAGGCCACTCTAGAGGCCGAAAAAATAGTTCATTCGTTTTTAACAATTATCTGACGAAATCGTCCACTTTCCAAAAAATTGCCTAAAAAATCGTCAGATACTTGTTAATAACAAATTGACTATGCAATATAACAAAAAATCCTACGTACTTCCATACACAATGTATTTTTCAAGATATATTCAACATTTCAAGTGAATCGGTTGAAAATTGTCTGAGTTATGTTTCCGGTCAACTTGAAAAATGCAGTTTTGAAATAAACGCTGCACAGCCGCCATTTTGAAATTAATCGCTTCAATAAAATTATTGTAAGCAGTCACTGATATGTATGATAAACACCCTTTTTTGTAATCTCGATTTATTTTGTAGTTTTTCTGAAAAGAAAATCCCCGAAAAGCGTATTTTTTCGGCCTCTAGAGTGGCCTAAGGCATTAACCCTTTGAAGCATACATTTTTCTTTACGTGCAGTTGGCTTGAAATTTTGTACTCGGGGGTTTTCGGGGTCGCTGATTACGAATCTGCACTCAAAATTCGTAAATTCAAGATGGCGGATCCAATATGGCGGACCATAAATGCAAAACGTCATTTGATGATAGCAAAAATTTTGTACTCGGGGGTTTTCGGGGTCGCTGATTACGAATCTGCACTCAAAATTCGTAAATTCAAGATGGCGGATCCAATATGGCGGACCATAAATGCAAAACGTCATTTGATGATAGCAAAAGTTGGTACACGGGAGTTTTCGGGGTCGCTGATTACGAATCTGCACTAAAAATTCGTAAATTCAAGATGGCGGATCCAATATGGCGGACCATAAATGCGAAACGTCATTTGATGATAGCAAAAGTTGGTACTCGGGGGTTTTCGGGGTCGCTGATTACGAATCTGCACTCAAAATTCGTAAATTCAAGATGGCGGATCCAATATGGCGGACCATAAATGCGAAACGTCATTTGATGATAGCAAAAGTTGGTACTCGGGGGTTTTCGGGGTCGCTGATTACGAATCTGCACTCAAAATTCGTAAATTCAAGATAACGGATCCAATATGGCGGACCATAAATGCAAAACGTCATTTAATGATAGCGAAAGTTGGTACTCGGGGGTTTTCGGGGTCGCTGATCGCAAATCTGCACTTAAAATTCAAGAATTCAAGATGGCGGATTCAATATGGCGTACCATAAATGCAAAACGTTGTTTGATGATATCGAAAGTTGGTACTCGGGGGTTTTCGGGGTCGCTGTTACATGAAATAAGTTCCCCCAAAAAAAATAGGTCATCAAATTTTGAAAAAATCCTATAGTTTTTGACATTTACAGCCACTATATTTGAATTTTTTGATATTTGAATTTTTCAGACCAAGCATTGTCAAGTTATCGATCCGGTGTTGGATCCGCCATTTTCTATTTGACGATTTAGACTTCGGGTTCGTATTCAGTGGATTAAAAATCAAGTTTTTACATATTTTTTGATTATGGTTTACCTGCTAGACTAGTCGTAATCAGATTTATTATGTAAAAAGTTCCTTATTTTGCACTTTCGTTATTGATGACGCCCGCTACGTGAAATATAAAAATTTAAAGGGCCAGTCCACTTTGAAAATTTCAAAAAATCGAAAGTAAGCAACACTTGAAGAAATCGACGATGATGAGCAATCAGAAGGGATTTTGTACGGTGCAGGAATTGCCGATTGAGTTTAGGCAAGAGTTTTTTATAGTATAAACTTCAAACGCGTTTTTCTCGAAACAACGTTTTCAAAATCTAGCTCCATCGTATCTCTAAAACTAATAAACCGATTCTCTCGAAATTTGAACCACACATTGTAAACATGATTCGCAACAAGATGACCCTCGATTGTTTTAAAATTTTGAGTTTTACTCTTTTTTGGCGAAAAACTGCGAAAAAACGCGTTTTTTTACTTTTTTCGTTTTTCATCTGCCATTTTTTAATTTTTTGATAAAACTTCAAAACCGAGGGTCATTTTGTAGCTGGTGTCATATTGAATCTAATGGACTTTGATTATTTCGTTTCAGACAAGCCGTTGCCGAGTTGTGATGGAGCTACCTAGCCCACCTATTTTTGAGGCGTTACGTTAAACTATAGTTTTTGTACTTAAAAATGAATAAACATGAATTAAACATCTTTTTAGGGGCCGTCCATATATTACGTCATTCTAATTTTGGGGGGGGGGAGGTTCGTCTGCGGATGATGGTAAATGTTGGATGAGGGGGGGGGGGGGGGGGGGCGTTTCGAAATTGACGTCATTCTTGTGACACCAGTTACTTCAAAATGTACAATAGTATATTGTACAATTAGAGTGGTTTCCCCGCATGAGTGATGAAAAATATTTTGCAAGTACCTAATGGTATTAATTATTGAACTCATTATTTATTTATTTATTACATAAGGTTTGTCTACATTATATTCGAGAACTTCAAATAACAGCGTACCTATGAAAATAGTTCGATCGAGCCAAAATGAATATTGGGAGGATACGGAGATATTACCCGTGATCCAGGATTTGCAAGAATGGGTGAAAACTCCGTGGGAGCTATCCAAAGAAAACTAAAGAATAGGGAAGAATAATATTATTATATTAATGAAAATTGCCAAAGTACAAAATAATAAAAGATGATTCTATAACAAAATGTGGGAACTATCCAAAGAAAACTAAAGAATAGGGAAGAATAATATTATTATATTAATAAACATTGCCAAAGTACAAAATAATAAAAGATGATTCTATAACAAAATGTTTTAATGTTACCCAATTTTTCTCAAATCCGCAAATGTTTTAATTTTGCCAAACTGGTAATGACGTCAGTTTTGCGAGAGGGGGGGGGGGGGGGTCATTAGGAAATGACGATAGGATGATTGTAGGGGGGGTCGAAAATCAGCAAAAATCGATGACGTAATATATGGACGGCCCCCTTAAATGTTTTTCAAGACTTTATTTATCAAGCCCAACAACTTTTATATTCATATATTTTATGAAATCCTCAAAAAAAATCGCGAAAATAGCCTTTTTTCGTGGCTCCAAAGTGGACTGGCCCCTTAATAGGTATGTTTTAGTAGTTACGAAGACCTACGAACCTTGAAACGCATTTACAACCGGCATATTCAATTAAAAACCACTTTTGAATCGTCAAATCTGAATTGAATTAGGTGTAACACCAGCAGTACACTATGCCGCAAAAGGTTAAGGGGTCTGCAAAAGCTTGAAATTTCGAAAATACGATTTTTTTAAGGCGGGATAAAAAAAAATCGATTTTTTTGCATTTTTCCAAAGTATACATATTCAAGAATGTATGAAAGAATTTTCGAGCCGAAATATTCAAAATTGACCAAGTTACAGACGATTGAGTGAAATGTCCCAATAACTCTTGCTAGAAATGTCCAATTTTCAATTTCAAAAAACCAACAGTTTCTTATGTAGCCGTTTTTTTTGTTTTGAAAATTAGTATTTTTGAAATCCCTGAACACAAATAAAAATTTCGCCAAAATCACTTTGGGGGCCGTCCATATATTACGTCATCGATTTTTGCTGATTTTCGACCACCCCCCCCCCCCCCCCCCCTACAATCATCCTGTCGTCATTTCCTAATGACCCCCCCCCTCTCGCAAAAACTGACGTCATTGCCAGTTTGGCAAAATTAAAACATTTGCGGATTTGAGAAAAAATTGGGTAACATTAAAACATTTTGTTATAGAATCATCTTTTATTATTTTGTACTTTGGCAATGTTTATTAATATAATAATATTATTCTTCCCTATTCTTTAGTTTTCTTTGGATAGCTCCCACATTTTGTTATAGAATCATCTTTTATTATTTTGTACTTTGGCAATTTTCATTAATATAATAATATTATTCTTCCCTATTCTTTAGTTTTCTTTGGATAGCTCCCACGGAGTTTTCACCCATTCTTGCAAATCCTGGATCACGGGTAATATCTCCGTATCCTCCCCCATATTCATTTTGGCTCGATCGAACTATTTTCATAGGTACCCTGTTATTTGAAGTTCTCGAATATAATGTAGACAAACCTAATGTAATAAATAAATAATGAGTTCAATAATTAATACCATTAGGTACTTGCAAAATATTTTTCATCACTCATGCGGGGGAAACCACTCTAGTTGTACAATATACTATTGTACATTTTGAGTTAACTGGTATCACAAGAATGACGTCAATTTCGAAACGCCCCCCCCCCCCCCCCCTCCCCGCATCAATCATTTACCGTCATCCGCAGACGAACCTCCCCCCCCCCAAATTTAGAATGACGTAATATATGGACGGCCCCTTTTTGTTAATATCTGCCATTTCGTGATTTTTTTTCATCAAAGATGGTTACATACAAGGAAAAGTACATTTATGTAGAATATAATACTTATTTTTTTTAAATTTTTTAAACCAACCTTTGTCAAGTTATCGATCCGGCCGTTGGACCACATTTCTCATCAAAGGCTCTATTGTACCTCAATAACGTTGTTCGATTTTTTTTTTGTTGGAATTTAGTATTTTTGAAACCGCCGAATACAAATAAATTTTTTGCCAATATTACAGTTTTTTAGAACGCTCGCCATTTTGTGATCTTTTTTCCGCGGCAAAATGAAATTAAAATATTTTTTATTTCTGGTCTTGTGTGGTGAAAAAGTATAGACAATAACATATATATGAGGCATTCCTCGCCATTTTTGGCTTGGCCGTGACCCTGACCATTTTTATTTTTTTTGTTTTTTAATTGATATAATAGTATTCTATGCAGGGAGTATTTTCACAAATTTTTAAATTTCCATCGCATGTATTTCAGAAGTTACAATTTTTTCGAAAAATCTGGATTTCAGAAAGTTCGGAAACGTTCTAACGCCGATATCTCTTAAATTAATTGATATATCGAAAAATGTCTATAGATCGATTTTTTTCATATTAGTTCACACTTTGAAATACATAGAATAAAATTTTTGAAAATTATGAAAATACTCCTTGCATAGCATACGATTTTGTTTTAAAAAATCAAAAAACTTAACAAATGGTTATGGTCACGGTCGAGCGAAATGGCGTGGAATGCCTCATATGCATATTTTTTAAATCTTGAATTGTAGCTCATGTCCAACTTCTTTAATTCTCTTACCGTCATCCGCTTCATCGTTCTCCTTGGCTCTGAAGCGCTCTCTGAGGAACAATCTACATTAGTGACAATGGATACCCTAAGAGCCGGTAACCGCAAACGGCTTTTCTTTACTCACTGTTCAATGATATTCGAGACTTTTGTCCTGCAATGACAGATAAAATGAAAATGCATCAGGTCCCGCGTAATATTTTCATCAAAAACGCGAGCGTAAAATCAAAAAGGTTCGGGAGGATTTTCTCACTTTCCCCCTTTGAATTCGTCGCCCCATCCGGTTTTTCTGGTACGAGGTGGCGCCACCGGTACGGTCGTCTGCCTCGCCGATACACCGGACGAAAACGATCCAGGGCTGTCCAATGCATCGTCGTCCGATCTTGCATCCTCGTTTATATTATTCTGAGCCGCCCTCCTCCCCAATCTCGGTATCAACTATCGCAGCGATTGATATTTAAGAAAAACTAAATCATTGATCATCTAAGATTGACTGCAAAGTGGGTGAGATCAGAGAGTTTCGTCGAACGCTCGCGAGTAAGCTAAGGTGGAATAAAAGCGAACGCGGGACGCATGGCAATTGGAGGAGTGATAAATAAACGAGTCCTGTACCTTCTTCGAAGCCACTTCGAGGTCCGAGCCCCAATCCATCGGGAGTTTAAAGTGTTTAACGAGCGAAAGAGTAGCGGGCACAAAACACTGTCGTAAAAAATACGGGGGCCAACGAAAGCACTTTTACGCGTCCCGATGTTTGCTGGAAGTTTCCATGGTTACTCGGACGACGCGCGCACTGTGGAGCGTTGAATATCACGAAGCCGAAGATCAGCGAACAGCGGGTCGATCTTTTTTGTTGCGTGTTATCAATGTAACGATAGATCCTATGGCTGCTAATTCACCATAGACTTGACATTTTCTTTCTCAAAATGCACGTAAATATATTTATACACATACATTTGTATATATGAACATAAATTTCGACCCATGTATAAACACACGGGCACGGTCTTACATACAGGTCTGGAAACTCTGCCAGAATTCGCATGGTGGGGGTAGGCCGCTTACGAACGAAAATATTCGTTGAGATTGACACTACGCGACGCTGAAATCTTGCCCCCAGTTGAACATAACCACCAAAAATAATTTTGTAAACAAAAGCAACTCATTAGTGGATTTCCTGTGCTATTCACTTATTTTTCCTAATTTTTCTAAACATTGTAAATATAAAATGCGACGTGGTAGAAAATGATTTCATCATTTTGTTATTTACCCATAGTTCGAAACCTTTAACAACGACCAAAAAACCGATAAAAAAATAAAAGCATTTATTTGAAAATTAATGAGAATTTTTATTTGAGAGAAAGAAAATAATTACATACAAAAACAACACAATGTGCATAAATAATTAATACATAACCAGAAACCTATGCAAATGCAAAGAAAAGCAATATTTCACGTGTACGAGAAGGCTCGTCGAGCGATTTCTGACTTGCCGATAGAAATCCTCTTACCTGCGACCTGAGCTTTTGCTGCCTGGCGCACTGGCGCCACATGCGAGTAACGGAATTCGATTAGATTTCAGGCAAAGTATTTTTTAAATGTTTCCCTCAACCGGACTCATTTTTGCTCCGTAGAAAACGTTTTTTGCATTTAGCTCGCGTAGTTTTGAGTTTTTATCGAAAACTCCGTGATATTCGTAATCGGCGCAAAATTCCTCATCTTATATATATATAAGATCATGTAAAAGTCGAAAAGAACTATTTTTCTACCCTGTTGGCCACTTTTTCAATATCACCAAAATCGTGAAATTTCTAGCAGCTGTAGCGTAGGTAATATTTGAGTGACAGAAACTTAATAACAGAATTTTAAAAAGGTGTTTAATAGACTTAGATAATGTCATTGGATTTATTCCGACATCTGAATTAGTTTTTTCGCAAGGTCCAATGGAAAATGGCCAAAAAAGAGGCAAAGGGCTGATTCAGCAAAGAGTATGCAAAAATTCGTGACAATAGATGGTCCGACTTTGAAATTCTGCCAAAAATCGAAAAATCATGGGTACTCTATGATTCCAACGGAATTTTAAAGAGAAAACGATTATGAAGAGAATGAAGAGATCATGAAGATTATGAATGAGCTCAGAGCGGGCTTCCAAGTCGAAGTAGAAAATGAATGCCCGACGATTCAGTGAAGTAGCTTATTTTTGGCCGAGATGCGAAAAGCATTTGCTTCCTTAATATTTTTTTTTATAAGCCCATATGAATGTATTTTGACTCCCTGAATACTTATTCACCATTAAGTTCTTCCAAAACCCTCAATTAAAAAAAAAAAAAATCGTCGAAAGTGTATTTCATTTTGTTACCCGGCAAAAATACGTAGATTTTTCTCATCCCCTCCCAGTTTTAGCCGTCATGTTCAATTAAATGCACCCCATTTACGGGGTAAGAGAAAGAAAAATGAAGAGGTAGCTCATCTCTTAAGTCTTGTTTTTTTTTTCTTCAATATACTCATAGTGGATTTCTTACAGTTTTTAATGAGAAAAATGTTCGTGTTTATTTCACTGAAATCGTAGGAATGCCAATGAAAAACAAACTCTAATAATTTTTTATGCTCTGCCATATGCACGAGCTCCGACTAAATCGAAGGCGGACACCGAAGTGATGTTTCGTGCTAAAATCATAATGCCTTAAAGTGCAACAATAATTTTTTGACCAAAAATAATTTTCGTTGTGTCCCGCTAATGAACTTTATATATAAATTACAATTGTGTAAACAACAAAAGAATATTGACAATGGAATAAGTTTATTCGATCTTGCGTCAGAGGAAAGTTACACTTCCGGTTGAACAAAAATACAGTAATTTAGTTTAAGTACATTAGAGGTTTCTATTCTTTACTTTTCAAATGTCCTACTATGATAATCGTACACCAACAATAATTATTCAGGTAAACTCCAACGGTCCTCCAAACTCTTTCGTCCATAGGTTGGTATAGTCGCCAATATTTTATACCCCTTTTCAAGGATAAATGGTTACAAAAATAAAAGCATAAAACAAAAATAAAAAATTCTAAACACATGCGAGGCCAATACTTGGATGTTTGACCACCTAGCCGTGCACTGGCACGCGCGCTGAAACCGGACGGGCAACAGGAGCGCAGAGTCTCCAATGGTAACAGAAATGAAACTCGGTAACAATGTACTTGTATGAGCACAAGTTTTCCACACTCTACCTGTGCCTTCGAGTAAAGGCAATACAGTAATGGATTGGGTAGGTGAATAGTGAGCGTACGAAGTTACATTGGAACAAAAAAGTCTCGAATGGTAGGAAAGAAGCACCACATTTCGGATAGTTATTTAAGGGGTGATACTCCGGATAGTTACCAGTGTGACACTTTACAAAAATCGATTTTTTTTGTTGCCTTTTTCGACAGTTTATCCTTTCAAGAATATCATTATCATTCATATTATTTTATCTTGCAAAAATCGATAGTTCAATCGTTAAACGCGTTTTTCTCGAAATGAGATTTTTCAAATTTGCTGACATTGTAACTCAAAGAGCAATTATCCGATTGACTTGAAATTTGAACGGAGTACTCTGAAAAATATTTACTCTATAATGACGTAGCATATTTTTGATTGGCTGCAAATTGACAATTTAGCATTGTAAAAAACGAACATTTTATAGGCAAGAAAACAGACTTTTTTTTATCACTACGCCATTTTGTTAGATTTTTATATTTTTCGAAAATCCTACGTCATTGTATAGGAAATACCTTCCAGTTCAACGACATTTTTTCCTTTTTCGGTTTCAGCTACTCAATCGGCCGGAATCATGTCAGCAGTGGAGGATCTTTTTTTTTGGCGCCTCCGAAGGCAGCGCATACGTCGCTTGGATCTCAATATTTTTCTATGAAAAAATTATGTAATATTGGTCAAATATAGCCAAATATATTTATAATTTTCTGCAACATTGAATTGAGTACTTTTCTTCCAAAAAATTCTCGAAAATCACCCAAATTTTCAGTGTTCACACTGGTACCCCCATGGAAATTTATATACGCAAAAATATACTGCAAACTTATTTTATTAATAATTGTAATATATGTGAAATATATGCCATCTATTGAAAATATATGTTGCATATATGTGCCAAATTCTAATTTTCGTAACGTTTTTATATATGAGATGTATATGCGTGGTATTACTGTATATCAATATATCATATATCAATGATATATGTAGCATTTACCCTGCATATATACCACATATATTTAGCGTATATGTTGTATACACATACCACATATATACTGCATAAATGGTACATATATGCCACATATATACAGATATACGTAGCATATCTGTATATAGTGTTTATATGTAATAGTGTACTTTAACTGTAAGTTAAGTTTTTTTTAAGTTTAATTTCTAAGTTTTATTAAGTTTAACTGTAATAGTGTTTATACACAGCATATATTTCTTGTCAGGAATATGTATCAAAAATGTATGCGTCATATATGACGCATACATTTTTGATATATTTTTCTGACAAACAAATAGATTGAAAATATATCGAAAATATATGCGTCGTATATGCCTCATATATTTTTTTGGTCAGAAAAATATATCGAAAATATATGGGTCATATATGCGTCATATATTTGGTGCATATATACTGAATATATACGTATTATTCTATTTTTCGTCACTATATATGCGACCGATATATATATATATATATATATATATATATATATATATATATATATATATATATATATATATATATATATATGTAGTATATTTTTTCTGCATATATTTTACATACATAAATTTCCATGGGGGATACCCTCCCCTTATTGGGTGATCACCCTTATATTGGGTGATTTTCGGGATTTTTCTTGGGATCTATTTTTCATCAAAAATGTATGCGTCATATATGACTCATACATTTTTGATATATTTTTCTGACAAAAAAATAGATTGAAAATATATCGAAAATATATACGTCGTATATGCCTCATATATGCATCATATATAGTGTTTATACGTAGCATATATTTTTTTGGTCAGAAAAATATATCGAAAATATATGGGTCATATATGCGTCATATATTTGGTGCATATATACTGAATATATACGTATTATTCTATTTTTCGTCACTATATATGCGACCGATATATATATATATATATATATATATCTAGCTTATATTTTCTGCATATGTTTTACATACATAAATTTCCATGGGGGGATAGCCCCTTAATATCGGATAGTAGACTATCTCAAGGTTTGCTATAGCGACATCTCTTTTTTATTTTATACACTAACCACTAGTCGTAAAATATCGCAACTGCAAAAGTTTTTGCTGCCTATCAACAAAAATCGCACAACAGTGAACTGATGTTACTTTTCGCCGGTGTGAAAAAAAGTATGTTAAAAAGTGTTGTTTCCATTGAGGTAAGTCCACATGATTTATGTATTGCTTATTTTTTATGTACCGTAGCATCTATTTTACTCAATAAATATATAATGTGCGCAAAAATAGCAATATGTACAAAAATATTACTGTTCATATTCGGCCATGTCACATCTTAATATGGGATACTAAATCGAGCCTCATATCGGATATCCGTTTACGCCAAAATGTTCCCACCTAATCAAAGATTAACTCATAAAGACTGTTTGATAATAATTACAATCTAAAAACAATAAACGTTTTGTTTTCTTTTATATAAAAATAGTCCCCTTATATAAGATATAAGAAAAACGGAGTTTGCGCCCTTATATCGGATATCCGATTATAGGCAACCTTTTTAAAAACCACGATTTCTATCATTGTGAAATACAATAAAACTGAAAATATGCAAATGTAATGTGTAAGATAATGATTAGAATCTTGTTGTACATGACATGTAGATAATAAAATCAACCATTTTAATCGTCCAAACAACTGTTCCCTTGTTTTTCAATTTTAAACAAAAGTATCCTATATATAGTGGCTCTCCCCCTTTTGCTTCTCATTTGGCATTGATGTTCTTCATTCTCGGTACGCGTTTAACAACGATCGTCAGTGCTGGGTGCTCTTCACCAAACGTAACCAGTCTTTCGTGAGTTTTTAATTCGGCATTCCTCTTGCCGGAATCTTCCGGTGTCAATGTTACTGCCGCATTTCCGTTTTCCTCAACGTGGCTGGTTTTCGGTCCCGTGGAAGCTTTATCGACCGAGTGTCCCGTTGGTGTCCCATTGGTGATTTTGTTTCTGCCCTTCGTCGAGACTTTTGCTTGAAGCTTCGCTGACGTCTGAATATGCCTGATTTTCGTGTCAGTGGACAAGTCGATTTTTTTCGAGTCCGTGCCGGTCGATCGACCATTCGTCGCTGTTGATGTCGATGCTGTAGTGGCTCGGGTGACATTGACGGCAGCCGCAGCTGCGAGCTGTTGTCGAAACAAAGCGAGAGGCCGATTCCCCACGAGTACTTGTCCCTCGGAATTTCTATTGCCCCGCGGTTGATGTTCGAACCATTTTCTAGGCTCCATTGTTGTTTTCGCTTCTTCTATTTCTTTTCTCCTGCCGTTGCCATTCTTCCGGAGCTTCTTGTTTCGATGATTACCCAGCCGTAAACAGCCGAAGCGTTTTTTACAACGATTGCGTCGACGGTGTTTGCTGTGCTTCCTCGTCACGTGGTCACGGAGTCTCGATGTTTTTCCATTCTTGGACGCGGCGGTGCGAGTGACAAAACCGGAAGTAGGCCTGTCGTCGACGGCAACGTGGCGCTTTTTTCTTTTATCTGGCGCGGTTCTCGATCGAATCGCTCGAGCTACCGGAATAACAACCCTCGTAGAGGCGAACGACCCTTCGGATACTTCAACTGGTGGGAAAGTGGCGATTGCTCCTGCAGCAACTTCCGCTTCGAAGAGTTCGTCCTTGAAACTTTTCTCTGCTGAGGTCAGGTCAGTCTGCGAATACACGCGAAGCAGAGATGTTATTTTTCATGCCGTGGAATGTTTGGGTGATGACTTTATCTGGGCTAAAGTTGATGGACGATGAGACGGTATTTTAAGGCCTTAGAATGTGCGAATTTAACAATTTTTTTCGTATGAAAAAGTGATTCACTCATAAAATTAATTACACGTCTAAGGTAAATGTCCCAATTATTGAACAGCTTAGGATCTGGGGGATTTAATTCGGTGAGAAAAAAATATAAAATCAAGAAAAAAACCATGGCTTTCATGTTCAAATGATACTTTGATATTTGTACTTTCGAAAAATCACCCTTTAAATTATTTTTAAATGATTTCAAATGGAATAAAAGAATAACAATGTGAAGCATGCAAATATCCCAATTATTGAACACTGGAAGTACCTATGTCCCTAATATTGAAGAGGCATGTTCCAGTTATTGAACACTCTCGAGAATTCTTTTTCCGTTCTGAAAATATTGTTTTGGGTACAATATTAAGAAATAAAAGCAAAATCAAACACTTACATAATCTTTTATTAATCATGTAAAAATACAAAAATATACATTTAGTCTCTTTTGACAGGTTTTTGGTTCATTCGCATTTTGTTTATTTTTGCTTTTCAACTCGAACTTTATTTTATTTTTATTTTCAGCCTCCTCGTTTTTGTTTTCTGTTTTTGTTTGATTTTTTCGCAGCTTGGCTCCCTGAAATATCGGAGAGCAAAAAATATTGATCATTACATTCGTATTATTAGGTTACACTTAGGTTGTATTTTCTTTTTACCTTTCTTTTTATGTTTATTGCACGAAAATACAAATAAAAAATATATATGACGATCTTAGAGTTGTTATTAAAAGAACAAAGGTAAGGTTATTCAGGAACTTACAGTTTTTGTTTGAATAAATCCGATTCACACGATTTGTTACACGTTAAGGAGGTACGGTGATGACCACGCTAGTAAACTAAGAGTCTATTTTTCGCGATAATACCGCTACGTTTTAGACATATGTGTGTGGGCTATATTTCGAGAAATATTTTTTAAGTATTGAATTTCAAGCTACTTATTATTTTTATAATATGAAAACAAACGTAATAATCTACTACTCGACTTCAGTAGTACGCCATATCGTCGACGTTTAGCATCGTTGCATTTTCGATAGCTGTCATCGGTCCCACGCGCTCGGCTTATTATTTTTGGTAGCCGGTAAACATGGAGAATGAAAATACGTACTGTAGAAGTTTATCAAGAGAGTAACAGGATTGTACCTGAAGTCCAGTTTAGAGACAAAGGTAGATTCTGTCGGACAAGAATTAGAGAGTGAAAAGATGATATTGCGAATGCAAATGAAAAACGTCGCGTTGACGTTAACCTCAATATCCAATGTCCAATCTGTCCGAAGTCAAAAGATATTTCATCGATTGTTATGTTATTTTTCTCTTTCCTAATTTTCACAATATTTGCAGATATAAAAACGAACGTTCATTTTATATGACGGTTTTTCCATGCTGAATTTACATATAAATGCGTTGTATGCATGTCGCCAGAAAGATTGAGATGCCTTAGCTATACATAAAAGAACTTTGAGTCAATATCGACGAAAGGCCTTTTATAATCGATTAAAAAACGTACGGCTTCACACAACCATATTTTTAATTCGCGTTGAAAATATCCGATAGAAGACTCAAATTTGCGCGGGTATCCGGCGTTGCCACACTTCGAGCAAGATGGCTGCGGTTACGTCACGAGACGTCTCTCTCGCCGAATACTTCGGTTTTTCGCGACTTTATTTGTAAATTTATTGCTTATTTCTGCGGTGAGCTTTCCAATTCAAGTTGCCTTATTGATCACAACGAACCAACGAACGCAACCGTCAGTTTTTTTTACGCGTGTCTTGGCTCCAAGTAGCACAAAAAAATCGATATATGAGAGAACAGGCACATTTTGTCGTCTACGTGTGACTAATTGACCAACTTTAACAATTAATAACTCGGAAACTGTACGGTAAATCTCGTGGAAACTCCGCATACGCATGGACGAAGCTCTCGACAATGTTATTAAAAAAAATCGGGCTTTTATCTTGGACTCGCTCCAATCACCGTACCTCCTTAACTGTCTCGATGTTTTGATGGGTTTAATGACGCCATCTTGGAGAATTCGAGTGTTCAATAATTGGGACACACTGCATTTTCTATGTCCCAATGATCGAACACCGTATTTTTTAACAAATTATTAACTATTAAAAAATTCAAATTTTTCTTTGTAAGAAATTTTCTGAGGAACCTGAAAAGCCTTTACTTTTTGAGATGCGACAGTTTTTGAATGTTATGCCCTTACGCATGAAGCGGCGCGTCTTAGCAAAAACGATAAGCAGTTACCACGAGACGTCAAATCGAGTCACCGTTGCTGATTAAATATTTTTTTTTCTCTATTAATTAAAGCTTTTTTTGCACTAGTAAGGTAACATTTCGATAGCTAAAACGTCCATATATGTAATGAAATTTTTATAAATAAGTAAATGCATGCAGGGGAATGAGAAATAATAAAAATACCAGATAGTGTTCAATAATTGGGACATTTACCTTATATAGTTCTATCGTTTAAAAAAGAAAAAAAAGACATCGATTTTTTTGTCGTTGTAAATGTATATCTCGCCTCAATGAGATTAGTCCGCAATTATGCCAAAATGTTGTTGAAAAATTCGTCAGAAGAGTGAACGTTTGCAAACAGGGACGCGGCGGCTATTTATCGGATATTGTGTTCCACACATAACCTCCACGTTTATACTTTATATTAAAATAAAAATGTTCGTACTTTTCGAATAAATACTACGTTTTATTAATAAATTAAAATGTCAGCTCATTTTAAGACACCCTATATAACATTAAATATTCTCTCGTTCTTGTCGCGTTTAAAAAAATCACTTGATCAACCTGGAATTTTCCAACCCCCTTTTACATATGAAAAAGCATGTAAAGTTTTTTTTTATCAACGAAATAGATACTTTGACTTTGAAACGGCCATTTAAAAAAAAACACAATATTATATTACATCCTTCGCAGGGGTCACAGCAAAGGACGTTTTTCAACCAACGAACTGCACTACCACGATCATAAATATTTTACAAAACAAAAATTGTAAAAGATACTTAAAATCATACTGTCTTATGTAAGAAAAAACAAATTTGGAATCGTATACGCGTTTTTCCAGAAAAATGTTTACAAAAATTATTTTTTCCTGCCACAAAAAGTGGGCTTGAAGGTCTGCTGAAACTGTGCGTGAAAAAGTAACACTCTGTGTACCTTTCTTGTGTTTCCATCAGTGTAGGATACGTCGAAAATGTTTACCCTAAATAATCTCGAAGTTCATCTTTCTCGTATGACAATGAAAATGCGTCGAAAAAGAATGAAGAGACAAGGAAGCACTCGTTCGCTTTCAAACCGTTGCAAAGACAGAGAGAGGGAGAGAGAGAGAGAGAGCATATATCTATGGCGTGAAGAATTCACATCCCAAGTCCAACCAACATATACACGTGTGTGTGTGTGTGTGAGACGTTAGATAACATTTGTTCCTTCAGCTACGTCGACCTCGAAGGGCTCTCGCCCGCATACAGCGGAGAAAGGTCGAATAATTCAATAGTGGCATGTACAGAGAAAGATTTCTACGAATCGGGATCACATTTTGTGACGGTTCTTTCGAGGAACCGCGCACCCGTCTCACTACAAACGGCAAATGCCGCCTTATCATTTTACATTCACATTGGCGCAGCTCCATTTGAACGTAGGACAGCGAGTGTAAATGAGTTATTGGAAAAAGAGAAGAAAGAATATGGAAAATGTATTTATTTAAAACGACGAACATTTAAAATGAAATAATGAATAATAATAATGTGGAGACTTATACGTCAAGGCTTAAGGGGTAAGGCCAATCTAGAGGCCGAAAAATCAGGCTTTTTGGGGATTTTTTTTTGGTAAAACTACAAAATAAACCGAGATTACAAAATAGGGTGGCTATCATACATATCAGTGAGTGTATACGATAATTTTTCTGAAGTGATTAATTTCAAAATGTCGGCTGTGCAGCTTTTGTCTCAAAATTTTTGGAAAGTGAAAAATTTGCCGAAAAAAACGTCAGATAATTGTTAATAACAAATGAACTATGCAATATAAAAAAAATCCTACGTACTTTCATAGACAATGTATTTTTCAAGATATATTCAACATTTCAAGTGAATCGGTTGAACATTATCTGAGTTATGTTTCCGGCCAACGTAAAAAATGCAGTTTTGAGATAAACGCTGCACGACCGCCATTTTGAAATTAATCGCTTCAAAAAAATGATTGTATACAGTCACTGGGGTATGATAAACACCCTTTGTTGTAATCTCGATCTATTTTGTAGTTTTTCTGAGAAAAAAATCCCCAAAAAGCCTATTTTTTCGGCCTCTAGAGTGGCCTAAGGCCTTAAATAATAATAATACTAATGACAACAATAATAACAATGATTCTCGTACAGACTCTAACGAGCCATCCGGAGTATCAGAGTCCAGTTCTAAATTGAAAATAACGAATTTCTTCAAATATGTTTTCCTGAAGCTCAGCAGTCCAGAGTGCTCCTTAAATCGAATAATAATAATACTAATGACAACAATAATAACAATGAATCTCGTACAGACTCTAACGAGCCATCCGGAGTATCAGAGCCCAGATCTAAGTTGAAAGTGACGAATTTCTTGAAAAATGTCTTCCTGAAGCTCAGCAGTGCTGAGTGCTCCCTAAATTGCAATTAATCCCTTAAGATGTGAACCACGAACTCCAAAATGAACAGAAACTCTACGAATCTCCAGTACCAAAGAACAGCAATGTTGGTCAAGCACTGTTCGGATCTAAACCCAAACGTTATTGATGTCAATTATCCTCCGAAGTTTGTTTTTCCAATTCTTTTAAATTGAAAACCCGTACGAGATTCCATTTCGTAGCCGGGCCAATCGTAAGAAACACAGCCCCACCATCGATTGCGTAGGCTCCAATGGTGCGCGCCGTTGTACGGAGGAGTGGGGGAAACGAGACGCAGTAGCTCACAGCGCACAGCGAGGGAGGCAGAAAGTAAAAGTGGGAGACATCTCGAGCAAGGTTGCATAGGCAGAGATTGTAAGGGAGTTTGCACTGTAAGATTTATTTTCGGGATCTCAACAGAGGAGTCGGCATTCGACAAAGGCTTTCGAACCCCTCCCTCTCTCTCTCTCTCTCCACCTTCTTTCTTTTTGACGTTCATGTACTAACAATACTGAATCTGTAGAGGACCAAGCTCCTGTTGCGAATGGTTGCTCTGTAGGTGTGACCAGACATCATATATGCCTCTACAGAAAGATACGAGCGTTTGTATATGTGCACCATTCACGTCATATATATATATAGATGTATACATACATATAAATGTGTGTGTGTGTATATATATATATATATATATATATATATATATATATATATATATATATATATATATATATAGGGTGGCCCGAAAAGTGAAGTCCAGAAAGAAACTCTAGATTTTTCGTATCAGTAGCCATCCAAATCATCCCCATTTATGTTCTTCGTTCTTTTTGAGTTTCCGAGAAAGAAGAACTGCGCCTTTCTAAAAAGTTTTCCTGTAGCATAGGTTTTTATTTATTTTTTAATAAAGGTTTTTAAGGCCATGTATCACATCATGCGAAATGTCAACGCGGTCATGACAGTAGTGCAGAATCCGTAGTTTATGGCTACGAGCCGCCGCAAATCGCCGCCAGGTGTCGCAGCAACCTTCTGCTACAGACACTACAGCGAAGAACAGAGGGCCAATAGGCGACGGTTGCTGCAAGTCCGTGTGTGATACTTGTATATGTGTCCTCGTTACTATGCGGGATCGCCACCAGTCGGGAAACCGATGCACTAGATTTTCATGATTGTCGACAATACTTTGAGCTTCGTTGATGAAATTTCGATAGTTTTTTCGTGGAACAATTCTAAACGCCACTTTCTCCGTCATTGTTCCATAAAAACAGTTGAAACAATGCATTTCTGGAGTCCGGCTCTTTCTGGAACAATATTGCGTGTACACGATAAATTTCATCTCAATTGATTGTATCGTTTGGTCGAAAGTAAGGTTAAAAATTTCGAAGTGGTCGTAGTGTGTGATACATAACCTTAAAATCAATTGGGAGTCATTCGGGCTAGTATTTTTTGGTATCATCCAACCTTTAGGATTTAGTCGTCTCAAATCTATTTTTTTCAAACTTTTGATCAAAATTTAAGACATTTAGGTTAGAGTTCAGTTGGTCATTTATTCACTGCTTAATGATGCACTTCATAATGATAACGCGAGTAAAAAAACCTTGAGGACAGTACATACACAAATAAGAAAAACAAAATAATAAAAAGGCTTTTCTCGAAACCTGAAAAGCCATCTAGATGAAAGATGATCCAGATACGAGGCATCTACATTTTCCTTTGGACGTCACTTTTCGGACCACCCTGTATATATACAAGGTATCCTGTTATGAATGCAATTTCAGTTTAGTAAAAGTTCCACGGTTTTCGAGCTATTGAGCTTTACGTTATTTTTTTAAAAAATAATCTGCTTTTGGTTTTTCGCATACCATTTCTACAAATGATATGAATCGACAATAACTAAGCAACTTTTTAAAGCAATTGGCACGATATGCGTAGTACATTTTTTTTACACTGCTCTCAAGGTCAGATGTTCGAATTGGTCTGTATGAAAATTCTCCATAAGATCTTTTGTCACAAAGTTTCCTTGACATTTGAGGTTAAAAAGAGGACTTTTCTAGATAAAACTAATAACCAAGAGTATTTTTTCAAAACTGAGTCAAAAAAGTTATCATTTGTAAAAATTACACGCGAAAAACCAAAAGCAAAGTCCCAAAATTTATCTTATCTCGAAAATCTTGGGACTTTTGCTAAACTGAAATTCCAGCATATTGTAGGACATGATCTGACCTATCGACAGTTGCAGGACGATCGATTCATAACAGGACACCCTATATATATATATATATATATATATATATATATATATACATACATATACATATGCATACATATACATATACATATATACATACATACATACATACATACATACATACATACATACATACATACATATATATATATATATATATATATATATATATATACAGGGTGTCCCAGAACTCAACGTTAAGCCGACACGGCGTGACAGGATTGATTGTAACCATCATGAGAAAAATCAGAAAAAAAATCTATCCCATGCAGTTTGAAAATTATGGGCATTTAAGAAAAACCTAGAAATTTGGTCAAACTGTAACCATTTTTCGGTTATTGTGAAACAAACCCAAACAAACCCAGACAATCCCAAGTTTCCTAGAATTAAGACTATTTGTTAAACTATGAATTTAAAATTTTCAAAATTTGTCTACTTTGAAAGGCCCTGCTTTATTTTTTTTTGCTTTATTTTTTTTCTGATTTTTCTCATGATGGTTACAATCAATCCTGTCACCCCGTGTCGGCTTAACGTTGAGTTCTGGGACACCCTGTATATATATATATATATATATATATATATATATATATATATATATATATATATATATATATATATGTATGTATGTATGTATGTATGTATGTATGTATGTATGTATGTATGTATATATATATATATATATATATATATATATATATATATATATATATATATATATACACACACACATATCGTTGATTGTGTACATAGATATTGTGAAGGAACGGCTTTGAGGATGTGCCGCCTCGTTTCAGTCTCGACCCTTTCAACAATAAACTACTTGGAAACTCTCCTTAGTCGCATGTATAGCACCGAGAATCTCCTACCTAACGAGTTTTCTTGGATTCTCATCGTGCGAGCGATACAACAAAAAAAGTCGTGCGTGTGCTCGTGCTTCAAGATTCTACCGAGTACATGAATATATGTAGGTACAGACAATTATGCGCGGATGAAAAGGAACCGATAAGACGCAACTGTTACTCGTTGTATTGTGTTGGTTGCGTCCTTCCAAGTCTCAAACGTCGATAAAAGATACGCAGAGATTCATTACTGATAAGCTTGGAGCCAGAAAGGTCAGGAGGCAATTGACAACGTTTAGGAAAGTCAATGTGAATAAAATCGAAGAAGAAAAAAATTTGCAGTCACTTTTTCACGAAGAAGAAACGTATGAGTAGTTCTTCCAATTTTTTGTTGACAATTCGGTGATGACAATTTTAGTGACACTTACACTTTGGTCGATGCAGGCTCCACGACTGAATAGTACTTTGGTGCAAAATAAAATAATCAGCATCGTGAACAATCGACGCGTCATTTTTCACACGAGCGTGATGGCCTGGGATCTTTTGGAGGTTTTTCGGCAATTTTTTTAATTGTCACTGATTAACACTCAATCGATCGCCGAATGAAAATGTCACTTATCGAATCACGTCCTTTGGCACTCCTCGCTCACGACAACCGACGCGTTATGTTTTTTCTTTAATTTTCGAAAAGTTTGTTTTTTTTTTGGAGAAAACGGGACGCGAATTTTGCGCGGTCGAGGGTAAAAATGGTCCACGATTGGCCACTTGGAATGACAATGCATGTGCAACGTTGCAGTTTTGTGCAAGGGAAGAAGAGATGCAGTTTACGAATTATTAAAAAATACGGTACGTGAAAAAAAAAACTATGAGGAAATATCGAGAGGTGAGGAAGCGTCGAGGAAAAGGGAAAGACCGATCGGGACCTTCGGAAGAATTCCCTTACGCACCGTTCAAAGGCCGAACACTATATGTATAGTATTTAGTTGCTGGTGATCTTGTAAAGTTCCTGCTACCCCACTACAATACCGACGGTGGTTGGCGCGCCGATATACACACGTGCACACACGTATGCCTTTTTATGGACATAGGAAGACATGAAGTGTTTTAAAAAAAGGCATCGAAAAATCTTTATTTTTTTTTCCTCTAACCCAGCAGAATAAACGCTAGAATTGCTTACATTTTTTCCGATTTACATCTTAATTTTTCATTTTATAAGAATTAACGGGACAATAAGAAGATCAAGGTGTAAAATTGTCGTTTCTTTTTCCAACAAGTATTAAGGGGGAATATACCTTTGTGAGGGCAAAATCAAGGGTCATTTTTGACAATTTATTTAAGAAAAACAAAACAATATTTTTAAATTCCGTTTTTTATACATGTTCAAGTACAAGTCAAAGTAAAAGAACAAAATTTGTTTTAAATTATTTTGTAACCAAATGGCGACGCAGTAGTCGATGAAAAAAAAACTCCTTTTTTTCATAGTCCTCTATGGGCGCATTCGCACAGGTCATAATTTTCAAGCTAGAACAAAAAACGAAAAATATGAAAGTGAATATAAAAAACTAGTCCAGTACGTAGGGGTTTTTTCAAAATATTGATTTAAAAAAATGGCGTTAATATGAATTTGTTTTTCGTAAAATAATCGGTCGAATATCGATTATAAAATTTTTAAATGTCAACTTATCGAAACAATCCTATGTATTGGATTAGAAAATGATGTCAAGAAGCTACAGTTAAAGTTCCAGGTCAATCGATTGAAAACTCGATGCGCTACGCATACGCCCGTGTCCAAAAACATAGTTTCGAGAAAAACGCGTTTAAAGTTTTAAGTACTGAAAAATGATGGAAATTTCGTGTTTACCTTTAATCGGCCTTTAATTTTCTTTCTCGTAAAACCTATTAAATATGATTTTTGGATAGTTAAGGGACTTTTTGCGCAAATAAAAAGACGCAAAAAAAGATTTACAAAGGTATATTCTTCCTTAAAGAGAAAGCGATAAAGTGCGTGCTGAATCTTCCATTAACTGCACAAGCTTGAAATTTCGAAAATACGATTTTTTATTCCGTAGTTTTATAGCCTAGGGTCTTAAATTCAAGAAGCAGCAAAGATTTTGTAAAAATTCCAAAAATGGGCCGAGTTACGACGATTTTTGTGAAGGGTCAGATCGCCCGCTGTGCTAAGGCGAACCGCCTCGCTGCGATTTACCCTTTTATGGAATTTTATGTACTTACGCGGTTTTATGAAACGGTATAAGTCGTATCTCAAAATCTATTCGCCCGATTCACTTCAAATTCGGACAGACTGTAGTTTATAACTTTTTCTATCGTATCACCGGATCATTTAAAAAATATGATTATCCATTCGTTAGTACCAAATTATCAAAGTTTTTTTTCATTTGTCGAAAATCGAACATTTTCATCTACAACTCGCAATTTTCATAAATTTGAACATTCCAAAAAGGTGTTCGGTTACACGAAAGTTTTACTGTTGTACTCGAAGTACATTTTTTGTTATTCCTTTCAATCTGCCTAGTTGCCAGAAGCATCGATTGACCCTGGAGCGATTGCGGCACTGTGTTTAAATAATAACCTCATTGTTTATTAATATTTTTGAATTTAAAAATCATTAAGTGTCGCCAAGACTATTAATAAATTGTGTGTAAAATCTCGACCTCGTCATCCCAATATTCTCTCAAAATTAAAATATTGGGAAACGACCTATTTTTTGGGTCCGGAGTTTATGCAGACCCAATAAGGGGGGCACTATATCTACTCAGAGGCTCGAAAAATGCCCAAATTTCATTTTTTCCCCCGAGAAAGGGCTAGTGAAGAAAAAAGGCATTTTTCAAATGAAAGAACATATATTGAGAACATTTTTAAAGATCACTAAAAAATATAGAAAAACAACAAAAACATTGCCGCCGGCAGACGATACAATTTTTTTGCAACGATCCGCGGTGGACACTCTCCAGCTTAAACGGTCCATCCGAAATCTAAAAACCAAATGGGTTATTCAAATTAACAATAAATAGGAGTCGTTGACGATTGTCGATTTTTTGAATAATTTTTTTTAACAACATGGCGCCGAACGAAAATCAAGCGTACAAAATCTATGAAAAAAATCGTCATTTTTACGTAACTATTATAAAATGAAGATCGATTTTGAAAAAGTAAGATCGTCAACGACCTTCAAATGTGCCAAATCGTATCTCCTGTTAATTTGGAAACCACCCATCGAGTGGTTTTCGAGATATCATGTCCACAGACTTTGAAAATAGGGTTTCGAGAAAAACGCGTTTGAAGCATGTTACTGCTACCGTTCGCCCGGCCTACTGTTACAATCGGTAGCTCATTCAATTTTAGGAATATTTCAATGAAATTTTCAGGGCATATAGCTTAAAGGTGATACTATATCGAATAAAAATATTTTTGGAAAATGCAATTTTTAGGCCTACCTAGGTAGACCGTTTACTTTTACGAAGTCAGCGGAGCCAGATGTCTCGTTATTGGTGGGTGCGTAAATATGTGTGTATATACAGGGTGTACCAGAAGTAACGTGCGCCCTTTCTAGCATCTGGTAGGAAAAAAAATTCTGAGACGAAAAGTCCTCAGTAATTTTTTAATCAGACGCATAAATAATTAATTATGAATAAAAATAAATAGCCAATCAGGTGGGCGCTACAGCGGAAAGGCAGCGTAGAGGGGAGGGATAGGGGAATGCGTTGTAATTGCGTGCGCCTGAAAATGTGTGCGGAGGGAAAATTCCGAAAACATGTTTGCAAGTGCACACACACACACGCGTGTGCGCACGTACACTGACACTAGGACACACACACACACACACACACACACACACACACACACACACACACACACACACACATACACACGTGCACACGTGCTTTCCGAATTATCCCTCCGCACACATTTTCAGGCGCACGCAATTACAACGCATTCCCCTATCCATCCCCTCTACGCTGCCTTTCCGCTGTAGCGCGCACCTGATTGGCTATTTATTTTAATTCATAATCAATTATCTATGCGTCTGATCAAAAAATGACTGAGGACTTTTCGTCTCAGAATTTTTTTTCCTACCAGATGTTAGAAGGACGTACGTTACTTCTGGGACACCCTGTATACAGGGTATCCCTCTTCTCTCTGCCACCCAAAATAACTCGGTAATTATCGACGTCACAAAAAAATGTTCGACACAAAAGTTATACGGTGTGAAGGGGGCCATCAAATGCGACCAATTTTTTTTATTTTGGTGGACGCGCTGACGCACAGTGAAGGTCACCTCCACTTTTTAAAATGGAATGCTACATTTTTTTTCAACCATCTTGTGAAGCACCTCAAGCCGCATAAAAAACATTCGAGAGTCAAAGTCGTTCAAGGTCATTCAAGGTCAGTATCGATGATACGAATCTAAAAATCTCGGATCACTACCAAATATTTGGTGGTGATCCGACATTTTTAGATTTGTATTTCATTTTGATAGGTGACCTTGAATGACCTTGAACGACTTTGACCCCCGATGTTTTTCATGCGGCTTGAGGCGCTCCACAAGATGGTTGAAAAAAATGCACCATTCCATTTTGAAAAGTGGAAGTAAAAAAAATTGGTCGCATTTGATGAGCTCCTTCACACCGTACAATTTTTGTCTGCAACATTTTTTTTGTGAAGGTGATAATTACCGAATTATTTCGGGTGGCAGAGATAAGAGGGACACCCCGTATATAAATGTTGTGCATTTACAAGAATGGAATGCAGGGAAACTTGTCCAGGAGCTAAATTTAAACTCGCAGTACGAAAATACATGCCACGAGGCACACGCGAATGAAATATGCGCTACATAAAATGAGGTATACACTATAAAATCAGCCGTGTTGAAGGAGGCGCGGATTAGGTGTCCGCTCAGTTGGCGCCCGCTGTGTGCAAGCACTCGGTGCATTTTGGCGCCACGGGAATGATTTAGACGCGAAGGACGCGATGTTGGGACTCGAGAAACGAGAACGAAGCGGGGAGGATGAATTGCGAGTAAATTTATAACATTGCCACCTTTGTCGATAACGTATTACACGACTTTCTTTCGAAGATCCGGCCGCCTTTTTTTCAACCAGAAGATAAAAGCTGGAACAATTGACATTAACGTTTATAAAAATATGAATTCGCTGTGAACAGTGTCTTCGAATGGTAACAAAGTATTTGCACTGTTCGTATCTAACATCTTTGCTGCGAATATCCGATGAAGTATATTAATTAATTTAATATATAAATAATATCAATAGTTGTTGATATATTGACTAATCAAATGTATAATTTATTAAATATAATTAAAAAATACATTAAGGTATTTAATGTATTTGAGCTATTTAAATGAATAATAAATGTTGCATTGAAAATATTTATACAAAATTATGAACGATATTGAGGTATAATAGAAACTCTGCATAAAAAATGTGGTCCAACGATCGGATCGATAACGTGATAATGGTTGGTCTGAAAAATAAGAAGAAAAATGTGTTATAATCTATGGAAATGTAGTTCTCGTAGTACGCAGCCGTTTTTCGAAAGAAAAAAAAAATTGGCAAAATTACGGGTGTTCAAAAAAAGTGTAATTTTGGCGAAATTTTTATTTATAATCGAGGACTTGAAAGATAATAGATTAATAGAAAAAACGGCGGTGTACAACGATAGCTAGTTGCAATTACGGAAATTTTGGTTTTTTTTAAATTGAAAATCGGACAATTATCGCGCGATTTATGATTCCGGTCAGGTCGAGGAAAGTCGTTTTGAGAAAAACGCGATTGAAAGTACGTAAATCGTTACCTGCTCTCACTAAATCGTCTGTAACTTGGTCAGTTTTCAATATTTTAACTTTAAATCCTTTTCCCATGTTCTTGAATATACAAGGTGTCTTGTTGCAAATGGATAATCCTGCAACTGTTGATAGGTCAGATCATGTCCTACTATATGCTCGAATTTCACTTTAGTAAAAGCCCCAAGGTACTCGAGACTTTGGGCTTCACGTTATTTTTCGAAAAAATACACCTGTTATTGACTTTTCGCATGCCATTTCTACAAATGATATGAATCGACAATAACTAAGCAACTTTTTAAAGTAATTAGCCCGATATGGGTAGTACATTTTTTTTACACAAAAGGCCATCAAAGTCAGATTTTCGAATTGGTTTGTATGAAAATTCTGCATTAGATCTTTTTTCATAAAGTTTCCTCAACATTTAAGGTGGTAAATATTTACAAGTGGGGCTCCAGCCCTAATCAGCTCCAAATTTTTTTTTTCACGTGCTCGTGCCTATTCTGCAGTGGGCAAATATGTTTTTTATGATGGGGGGGATTTATTAGGAAAAAAAAATATTTCCGGAAAATATTCGATTTTTGAAATACGTTTGTTTGGGTTGTTTGAGTTGAAATTAGGGTTGAAATTGTCTTCTCCCGACTTAAATATTATAAACAAAGTGCTCTGAAATACATCGACTCGGTACAAAATTTACTACTACTACTAATTTTTCAAAATACTAATTTTTCGAAAATACTAATTTTTCCAAAATACTAATTTTTCGAAAATACTAATTTTTCCAAAACACTAATTTTTCCAAAACACTAATTTTTCCAAAATACTAATTTTTCAAAATACTAAATTTTCCAAAATACTAAATTTTCCAAAATACTAATTTTTTCAAAATACTAATTTTTCCAGAATACTATTTTTTTCAAAATACTAATTTTTTCCAAATACTAAATATTCCAAAATACTAATTTTTTCAAAATCAGTAACAATTAAAATTGTCAATAATTTTTAATTCGACACTGAGCTCCCTATTTTTCGACTCGACAATTGACACTAACGTGGATAAAAATATCAATTCGAAGCTACGGTGAATACCGTCTTCGAATGCTCTTCGTATTTACGTTCGACTAAAGGCACGTATGCGAATAAAAATTGGCATTATGCGGCGTGTGGGCCAAATGCACATTGCGACTGTGTTTTACAAACAAAGTGGCGCCACACATTTTGTAAACGTCTCCGGAGCTGTATCCTCGTGTTTACGAGAGCCGCGGTCATTACTCTCATTGCATACCAATGACTCGGTCCGTAAGTCTCGCCAGGGAAAACAGATTTTCTCGCCAAGAGGGTTTTACTGCGGGGAAACGCGAAGAAAAAAATCACTTTCAGCCATTTACACAGTATTTCTTTAATTATCCAACTCGCACGCTTAAACGCACATAAATATTCATAATAAAACAATAATATCAACTAAAAAGTTTATGTACAATCGGGGGCTATCATCTGCTCGTCCACCTCTTCTTTTTTTTTATTTGTTTTTCATTCTGCTATCCACGCAAATATGGGTAAGTTTTGCCACAGCCGAAAATGTATAATTTCGGACTTTCGTCGGGTCCGGGAATGTCGTTATACAGGGTGTTAGGAAGGTCGATGCAAATCCTTAAAGGGGTGATAGGTCAGCTCGTTAGGAACATATTTAACCTAGGTTACCTTAGTCCAAAGTCTAAGGATTTCGAGTTGTCATGGTAACTGTGATTTTTGGAAAATTTCTCAAAATTAGATACTAACTCGTTCATAATTTTCAGACAATAATTGGTAACTAAAAACTTATTTGCACCTTAGCTTAATGTGTATTGAATCGAAAAACACCAATACAATCATCTGTATCCACACAACTAACTAAATGGGACGTGTTGAATGATAAAAAACTTGTCAAAAAACAAAAATACCTCTCATGTTAATGGTATTTAAAAAAAATTGCATTAAGGGGTAAGGCCACTGTAAATTTTTTGAAAAATCGATTTTTTTTATTGGCTTAAAAAATAGTTTAAACCCTCTAGAATAAGAAAAAAAAGGTCCTGTGCGACCCAAACAAACCCAAACAAACTATTCGCAAAACTTTAAACGCGTTTTTCTCGAAACATGGTTTTTCAAAATGGCACGCAGCATAACTCGAACAATTTTCATTTTTTTTACTTGAAATTTTAACCAGATGTGAACATTTACATTATCTTGAGAATGTCGATCGGAATTTTCAAGAACTTTATTTATTGATTTTTTATTAACAAAAAACTTGCCGTTTTTTTCGTCAAAAATCAATTTTTTTTTTCAAACGTACGCCAAATCCACAAAAATTGATACTTTTTAAAATCCGATCGACATTCTCTAGCTATAGCCCTCTAGATCAATGGTTTTTTTTTGTTCTAGATTCAAAAGTGCACCAGTGGTGCTGCGTACCGCGGAGCCCTGGAAGCAAAACATGTCCCGGGAAGATAGCTGTGGAACCGCCATTTTGTTTTTTTTTACTGTAAAAAAATTTTATAATAAAGTTTAATGTATGCCCGATAACACCATTAAAAGTTTTTTTTTCAAATACCTTCAATTTCGGGAGCAAAAAATTAGTGAAAAAGCCTTTTTTTTGGGCCGTTACAGTGGCCTTACCCCTTAACGTAAGCGGTAAACGAGTTTGTACCTAATTTTGGGAAATTTTCCAAAAATCATACTTAGACTTTGGACCAAGGTAATTTAGGTTAGATATGCTCTTAATAAAGTGACCTATCGCCCCCTTAAGGCTTTGCATCGACCTGCCAAACACCCTGTATATATGTACAACGAAATAGTAATCTTTTATCGATTCCCGCCTCATTCCATCTACCAACAGAATCGGACACCAATTGGGATATTTTTACCGAGAAGAAAAGAAACGAAGTTTGACGATTCGTTTTAGTACGGTTAAATGGTGATTTTACTGAAAATTTTTGGTAAAACGCTATTTTTTTTTCATTTCGCGGGAGGGTCGGTCATGAGCGTGAAACTCAGTTGCCGGGTCATTAAGGGTGGTAGAACATCTTGAAATTAAGGGTGTGATTAGTTTTTTAAATTTATCTCAGTAAATGTGAGGCTGACAAAAAAATTGTACAGAGCTTTTTTGGAGTTGATACAATTATCCATAACTTTTTTAAATAACTTTTTGCGCTAATATCAATAATAAGAAAGTTATAAACAAAAAAAGATGAAACATTAGGGGATAAAAAAATTTGAGGCAAGATTAATAATTAATTTGAAATCTGACAATAAAAATGCCTCTTATTTTTTATAGAACATTTTATTATAAATCATTTAACCTATTTTTTAACTCGGTCTGTTTTTGTTTTTCCAGCGTTGTGAAGGGAGGTAGTGGAAGGTGAGTAGATTACGTTGGTATTAAAAAAAATTGATAATAATGTTATTTTGAGCAGTAGTTTCTTTTTTTATTATATTGTTAAATTTTTCAATGATGATTTCGAAATTATCAATCATCATTACTCTCAAATCTCATTTGGTGTGAAGGGCCGGGGTTTTTTAAATTTATCTCCATAACCGTGAGGCCGAAAAAAAATTGGTATGGACCTTTTTTGTTGTTGCTACAATTCTTCATAACTTTTATCCACAACTTTTTGCGTTAATATTAATAATAAAAAAGTTATAAACAAAAAAAGATTAAAAATAGGAGGATTAATATTAACGCAAAAAGTTATTGACAAAAGTTATGGAGAATTGCATTAACTACAAAAAAGCTCCCTACAATATTTTTGTCGGCCTCACGGTTGTGGAGATAAATTTTTAAAAACCCCGGCCCTTCAATACGAATGAGATTTGAGAGTGATGATGATTGATAATTTCCAAATAATCATTGAAAAACTTAACAATATAATAAAAAAAAAGAAACTACTGCTCGAAATAAAACTATTAACATTTTTTTTAATCCCGACGTACCCTACTCACCTTCCACTACCTCCCTTGGCAACGCTGAAAAATCGTTCAATTTAAATTGTTCACAACAAAATGCTCTATAAAAAAGGTAAGAAGCATTTTTATTGTAAGATTTCAAATTAATTAATAATCTCGCCTCAAAGCTTTTATCCTCCAATTTTTCATCTTTCGTTGTTTATAACTTTTTTATTATTGACATGAGTGCAAAAAGTTATAAGAAAAAGTTATGGATAATTGTATCAACGACAAAAAAGCTCTTTACAAATTTTTTGCCAGCCTCACAGTTACGGAGATAAATAAAAAAAACTAATCACACCCTTCATTTCAAGATGGCGGCCGTTCCACCACCCTTAACGTCCCGGAAACTGAATTGTACACCCATGGCCGACCGCCCTACAAAATGAAAATAAAAAAAGTCCTACCCAAAATTTTCACGAGGCCTTTTTCAAAGCCTCATTTGACCATTAGTGCAGTCGTGCTGTCGCTGAAAAACCCCGGAATCGGAGAAAATTAGAAGAAGGCTAGTTTTTTGACAGGTGTTTTTGTAGGTGCCGCGGGTGCTAAATCCAAGTTTGCCTAAAAATCGGGGTGTAGGGTTCTTTTTTAGGGGATGAAAGGAGAAGGGGGTGGATTAATGCCAAACTACAACCCCTACGAGGTCGGCGCCGTGAGACAAAATGTTCAGAAAAATGCGGGCTTTAGTTTTATCCACAGCGCCGAAGTTGTGGAAGTTCATTTTGGGGGTGAAAAAGTGCGGTGAAATTTTGAAAAATCAGTTTTAATTCAATAACTCTTTAAAAAAAAATCGGATACTTTTTGTTCAAATGGGAAAGTTGTAGTCCTTAAAAAGACGCGTCGATCGAGTATTTGATCATCACTCTGCGATAATATCTTCACCCCCAAAAAAATGGTTAAAAAACAAACAAAAAATCGTTTATTGAATAACTCAAAAACAATCGGTTTTTCGGGTATGTTTCAAATGTACGAAATGTGGAGAATAATTTTCTCCATATTTTCGTTGCTATGGCCCACCCTTGAATTTTGATTTGCCAACCCCTCTCGGGGGTTGAACATTCAAAACGAAATTCTGGGAAAACTATTGACCGCACGAATGGGCCGCCGTGGAAGAATTTGTAGCTTGTACCCTCAGCTACATTTTTGTCCAAAGCGCCAAACTCGTATCTCTTTAGTTTCGGACAATAGTTTTCCCAGAATTTCATTTCGAATTTTCAACCCCTCAGAGGGGTTCGCAAATGCAAAATTCAAGGGTTGTCCATAGGGACGAAAATATAGAGAAAATTATTCTCTACATTTCGTACATTTGAACCATCCCCGAAAAATCGATTGTTTTTGAGTTATTCCATAAACAATTTTTTTGTTCATTCTTCAACAATTCTCTTGAGGGTGAAGATATTATTGGACAGCGTTGATGGAGTACTCGATCGACGCGTCTTTCCAAGGGCTACAACGTTTCCATTTGAACAAAAATTGTATGCATTTGTCCTAAAGAGTTATCGAATGAAAACTGATTTTTCACAATTTCACCCCACTTTTTCACCCTCAAAATGAACTTCCACGACTTCGGCGCTATGGACAAAAATAAAACCCGGATTTTTCTGAACATTTTGTTTCCCAGCGGCGATCTCGTGGGGGTTGTAGTTTGGAATTAATCCACCCCCAACCCCTAAAAAAAACCCTGGACCCCTATTTTTAGGCAAACTTGGTGTTAAGGGAGACTTTGTCCTTGAAATTTTCAAAAAATTCAAGCGGCTCAACATGAGCAGCTAGAAGAAGAGGAGGGATGCCTCTATGGACCAGGCATCGCCGATTAGCGGTAATTATAAACACATTTGTGTAAACACATTACAAAACTTTAAACGCGGTTATCTCGAAAACACGTTTTTAAAAATGGCTGACATTCTCCTGACCGCTGTAATTAACATATCGACCTGAAATTTGGAGAGCATACTCAGAAAATGTGTCTTCACGAAATGACGGATCGTTTTTTCGATAGATACATTTTTGCATTTATTATTTATCTTTTTATGCGAAACAAAAACGCGAAAATTCGATTTTTTTTTCAATTGCCGCCATTTTCCGAAATTTGTACTAAACGAAAAATCCATCCGTCATTCCATGACCAAAGGGTCACAGATTGATAATATGCTTTGAATTTGTGTTTCAGATCAACAAAGAGGGGGCAGTGATGTCAGCCGTTTACCTCCCGCGATTTGAGGACCTGTTTTCGCGGAGCTGCAACGGCCGCCATTTTGGTTTTTTTTCAAAAAAAATTTTTTTCAACGTTCTGTATATCATGAATAAAAGCAAGAAAAAAACCGCACTCAAAAAGCTTTATTCGTTTCCTTTAAAAAAAAATAAAATGTAAACACCTGAAATATGGCACTCCAAGGACAAAGTCTCCCTTAAGGGGTTACCCCCACTTGCGATTTTGAAAAAATCGATTTTTTTTATTGCATCTTTTTTGAAGTATAAGTATCTAAGAATATGTCCTGAAAATTTCAAGTCGATCCGAACAAAATTGACTGAGATATGAGCGTTGAAAGAGAAGAATCCGTTGTGTAAACGACCGGAAATTGAAACTTTAAACGCGTTTTTCTCAAAATGGCATTTCTAAAGTCGGTGACCAAGATTACTCGAACACTAATGAACCGATCTTCTTGAAATTTTGCAGGCTTATTTAATACATAAAAATGTAGTTTTTAATCGTTCGATTTATTTTTCGAAAAAAAATGGCCGTTTTTTTTCGTTAAAATCGAACCATTAACTTTGACTGTCCGCCATTTTGTGAAAAATGAATATTTTTTAAAATCCTTCGATTAAAGACTAGTTTATACTTATATTTGACTAAATCCATCCGCATTTTTTTCCCAGATGATCCACTTCGCCGCAATGTTGGTCACCGCAAACCGTGCATATAAAAACATTATCTCATTGACGGCCATTTGCCACTAAACAATGTAATATTTTTCAATAAAAAAAATTACCGAAAGTTCTTCAAGATGTGTTCTTTAAGTTGGTATATTGATCGATTAAAAAAGTTTTGTAGTTTTCTTTAAAAAAATTCATGAAAAAGACCTTTTTTGCGCTACAAGTGGTAACGCCCTAACACCCGTGGCACCTACAGAATCACCTGCCAAAAATTAGCCTTCAAATTTTGTTCCGATTCCAATATACAGCACGACCGTACTACGTACTACTTGGAGAGTTTCGTTCAACGGCAGCCGCAACGATCGGCGACCATGTCCTCGTAGACTTTGAGAACGACGTTCTCGTTGTCGTCGAAGAAGAGTATAGACGTCCTGAGGAGTTTGGTGGGTACGCAACAAGGCATGTGAACATCGTCGAGGATGCCCATTTTGTGCACGAGACCCTGCACGGTCGCGTGATTCGTCGGCTGTTGATCCTGGCTCAAGGGCGAATTGCACATGCCTCGACAGTGATAAGCCGAATAGCCTTTCGGCGCTATTATGGCTGAGGACAAGCCAATCTCCTTGAAGTCAACGTAAAGCTCGTGTCTCGCGCACTCGGTTGTATTTCTCCTCGTGCTCGCGTAACTTTTCGATTTTTCTTCATCCTCCTTCTCCGTCACCCTGGACGAGCGTTTCTCACGTACCTGAGGATCATCCGTTTCCTGCTTACGCCCGTATTTCTTGCCATTTTTTTTCATCCTCCGCTCGCGGAACATCGCTCTCTCGTAAATATCCATCGAGGCAAGCCGCGTGCCGATTCGACTCTCGGCAACGAATTTACCAGATCCGATTTTCCTCGCATCGCGTCTTTCCCTGATGAAGTCTTGTGATTTTTCTTCCCCGGAGGCTCTCCCGGGTCTGCCTTCGAGACTCAACGACGAATCGAAGGAAGGCGGTTCTTCAACGTTGTCCATTTGTTCTCCACTGGCCTCGTGCTCTTCGGCATTGTCGTCGATTCTCTTGTCCCGACGGAACGTATCCACTTGGCCGTGCGGCAAGTTCGCATTGCCCAGTTGCGTGCCGTAGCTGTGTTCTTTGTGGAGATCCATTTTGGAATGATCGGACGTGGCTGGTGGACTCGCGGTGAAGTCTGGTGATCTTCGAGTACGGACGTCGTCAGTCTCGTCAGCGGGCCTGCCGAGCTCCTCGTTGCCGTAGGTGTAATAACGGGAATCGGCCCTTTGCGGCTTCAACGGAGGTCCTTTGCCGTCGTCGTTGAACAACACGAGGATCGGCTGCTTGCTGCTGTGATACTCGCTACGGCGGGAAAATTCAACGGTCACGTCGTCCTCGAAGAGGTTCGAGGCCGTCACCAAAAGACCCAGATTCGGAACACCTGAGACCCAGGCGAGAACAGCCTGCCTTACGTTGAACACCTTTTTTTTAACGAAAAAAAAAAAAAAAATACAAATGCTTGGAATGGTTCGTTCAATCGCAATCGTATTGCGGTCAATGAAGTCAAATACTTCGGGATCGTGAATCGGACAACAAAGACTGATAATTATGTCATTTATTTTCCCAGCAGTATCGACGGGTAAGTAAATTGGTTTTCGAAAGAGCATTGAAGGGTCTTCTCACTTTAGACGCTAAAAAGGCTATTTTTATGAATTGTCTATTTTTATTTACTTATTTACTTATAATTACTTATTTATTTATTGTATACTTTATATTTATTATACTTATATTTATACTTATATTTTTCAATATTTTTCAATAAAACAATTTCTTGTTTTATATATTATATATCATACTTATATAATATATAAGTATTACTTATTTATTATATAAGTATAATATATAAGTAAGACTTATATATTATACTTATATAACTTATACTTATATTTATTATAATTATTACTTATTTAGTTATATTACTTATTTATTTACTTTGATAAAAGGCTATTTTTATGAATGAATTTATAATATAAACCTATCAAAATGATAGGTTTGTATTATAGATATTGATGTAAAAGTTGTTACACTTAATAAATACACTTTCGTAATACATAAAAAAAAATGTTGATTTATTTATTTAGGTCACTATTTATAGACAAAAATGGTAGTTGAAAAAATGTCCTAAAAATTGTAGGTCTGCGCTGTTGATGAAATCTCGGAGATGGATCATCCGAAACGAAAAAATCCTACGGTTTTAGATTCAGTCTGTTAATGGCTATAGCGCATATCATACGATTTTTTATATATGCAAAAATAACAAAATGGCGGACATTTTCCGAAAAAAACAAAAAAAACGTGTTTTTCACCCTTTTTGGTAAAAAAAATAGTAAATATCGAAATTGAAGAAAATCCTTGATATGCGCTATAGTTATAGTTGTAAATAATGTGTGGTTAAAATTTCATAAGGATCCGTTCAGTAGTTTCGAAGATTTTATCAACTAGCCGTCGAAAAACGTTGGTTCGAGAAAAACGCGTTTAAAGTTTGTTTGGGTTACATAAATACATGCAATTTTTTTCTTAAATGTATTTCGAAAGTGTATTTATTAAGTGCAACAATTTTTATATCAATATCTATAATATAAACCTATCAAAAAATTCATGAAAATAGGCTTTGTCAGCGTCTAAAGTGAGAAGACCCCTTAAATTACAGAAGCATCCGTGAGACGCTACATATGCAGAGTGGAATGAAGATAATAGAAAGAAGTTGTGATGTTGAGGCGTTACAACTGATTGTGAGGGGAAAGAAAAACTGACCAGTTTTTTTGGCTTGAGGTGACACCTTTAGGCGAGGAAAATATTTCCTGGTTTTCATTTTTTTTTAAAGAAAAGCTTTCTGCACCGTTTTTGAGACTCAAGGCATCTTTTATCACTACTTTTGGCTGTCACGTTGTATTTGAAAAAATGATTAATCTTTTAAAATGGTTTGATTATAGCACGGTCTTCTAGACTCCATTTACAAAACTGGCGTGATGTGTAGCTAAAAAATTAATCGACCGATTCTGATGAAATTTAGTGTAAATTTTTCTAACCGTATCGTCTAAAATATGAACCTAAATGTTTTTGAACATTTTTAAAAAGTAATTTTTCATTGCAACATGTAGCCATTTTTTTCGGAAAATTCAATCTTTTTCTTTCAAAGTGTACCATATCATCGATTTTCAACATTTCTCACTTTTTCTTGGTTCATATTCGGCGTATGGGTGTTAATGAAAGAAAAATCTTCGTGGGTGTTTTTTCAGATTAATCCCGCCGACGTTACGTGTCACGCCGTCTGACGGCACTCGCAGCAACCCGTTTAGAAGACCGTGCCATACCTCCGCCCTTATTAACCCTCCTTGGTCCCCCATGGTACTAGAAGTACCATGTCTGACGAGTATCCTGTTCCAATTTTACTTGAAATGATCGAAAATTCAAAAAGTTATGATTTTTTTCAATGAAAAGGTGTATTTTTTGACAAATTGACCTGTGCACGATTTTTCAAAAACATGTTGTCATTTGAATTTTGATATATCGACTTTTCACACGTGTTCTAGAATGTTCAAAGTATTTTCTAGTATTTTTTCAATCCCGATCGGACTGATAGTTTTCAGACGGCAACCATTTGAAACTCGGTCGAGTAAATTTTACCCAGTGTGATCACTATGGTATTCTGCCGAAGTGCGACAACGGAGGGTTAAAGATTAACAAAATAAAAAATACTATGCAACAGCCAAAAATAGTCATAAAACATACCCTAAGTCTCAAAAAAGTGAAGAAATCTTTCCTTAAAAAAATCATTAAAAACATCCATTTTTACTGGCTAAACGCATCTCCCCCCAGAAGCCAAAAAACCGGTCAAATTTTTTCACACACGTTTTATACGATTCGTCAAAAATTCTCGTTTCTATAAACAAATTACGATAGATTTTTAAGCGAAAAAAAAGTTTTCACAACAATGCGATATTGCTAAAAAGTCATATATTTTAATAATCGTATGTACTTCTCTAGCAAAACTAATGTAAATGAGTTTTTTTGTTATTCTCGTTGCTGATTTAAAATCTGATTGTAGCTGATCAGCCAATTTGTATTTTTTTTTCGTACAATTTTTTCTTCCGTGTGCCTCAACACAGTAGAATGAACCCTCCAAATCTCATTGTGATTACTTTTTTAGTATTCTAAAAAAAATCGGTAATTATTTACTTTAGTGAATTTTCCGAAAAATGAATTAAATTTATAAATTTATAAATGATGATATTCAGATATTCAAAGCAATTAATGAGAAAATAGCCGAAGAAAAATTTTAGACTCATTTTTTGGAAAAGTCACTAAAGTACATGACTACCAAAAATTCCCAAAAAGTCACATTTTTCCCGAATTCCCAAAGCTCACGTGATTTAACCCAATTAATGAGAAAATAGCCGAAAAAATTTGAGACTCATTTTTCGGAAAAGTCACCAAAGTACATAATTACGAAAAATTCCCAAAAAAAGTCACATTTTCCCAAGTTCCCAAAAGTCACGTGAGCAATTTCAATTAGAGCTATTTCGTCTGCGAGTTCACAATTCACCTGCCAACCGGAAGCGTGAGCTCCGACGTAATGAACATTGAGCAGTTTGTGCAGATCGGGCTCGGCGATGCTCTTGCCCTCGAGAACTTGATAGACTCTTATCTAAAAAAGAATATTCCATGTGACGATAAAGATCCGATTGAATTCCATAGATTCGGTATAAATAATAAATAATAACGGTATAAAGAAGATTTAGGAGAAATTGTAAATACCAGATAGTAAGGTGACGTGAGTATCGTCGGATGAATTACTTTGACGGACGTGCGCTTACGATAGAGATGCAACTCGGCCTCGAGTACCGACTCGTTTATCTCCAGTCCGGATATATTGAACAGGTACAGGTGCGAGAACAGAGTGTCTGCATGATCAAATTTCAATTTGATTGAACGTCAGATTAATGTTGAAATGTCCTAATGGTTTTTAAAAAACTTCTAACATTTACTAGAATTTTTTTCATTCAAGGAGGAACATACATTTACACTGAGACAAAAAATCATTGATCCAATATCATTGGTATTATTGAATGAAATTTCGATGATTCAATTGTAAAATTTTTAGTGTAAATAATCGGATTTGTCACTCCAAACAAAACGCTATTGATTTTAATAACATGATAAAATTAAACGTTTTTTGTTTCATTCAAAAGATATATTGTTAGCCGAGAACAATATATTATTAAAACTATCTAAAAAATTATCGCGAACAAATTATATAGTTTTGAATGGATTTTCTGCAACGACAAAAAAAGCGTTTCAATTCATATCATGAATATTTCTGATTCGAGTAGACAAGAAAAATTGAATTTCGCTCATTTGATTAAGGGCGGGTTAAAGTATTTAATTTTTTTCTTTCATTTTTTAAAAATTTTTTAAATGAATGCATAATATATCAAGAATATAGTGTTAAAATTTCAAGTCGATCGGAGTAAAATTGACGAAGTTATGAGTATTTGAGCGTCTATTGCTCCATGCCGACCAAACTCTTCTGCGTTTTTCAAACCGTTTTTCTGAGACTTGTCATATTTGAAGTCCGTGTGCACGATAACTCAAAATCTACTGGACCAATCGCTTTGAAATTTTGCACAGTACTTCTTCACATAATTCACGAGGTATTGTCGAGAGCTTTTTTGTTTTTTTTAATAATTACTAATTTTTCAACAACAAGTTAGCCGATTTTTTTAGCGAAAATCGGGTTTTTGGCTCCCAAGTGCTACGAAAAATCGAAAAATCGAAAGAAAAAAATCCTCCCGTCATTACCTCGAGAAACATCTCCTTTAACAAATGCATTTTGATTTTTTTGTTTCAGATGATTCTGTTGCGAGTTATGGTGCACACCGCAAACCAACTTTTTTTCGAGGCGCCTCCGGGGTTTAATTTTCACTCGCTCAATTTTGAATATTTTGCAATGCAAATTTAGGAGAATGTTGTTCAAATGTTACTTTATTATATGTAAATTTTTCAATAAACGAACCCTATTCGTTACGCCAAAAAAAAAATCTTAAAAACATGCCTTTTTTTCGCCGAATTAACTTTACCCCGCCCTTAAGATAAAATTTCTATTGAGTAAATATGTTATTTTATGTTTTTCCGCCATATCCGATATTCACGCTCCGAATCCGAGCGGTGAGGCGAAGCGTAGACGGGGTGTAACATTTGAAGTTTTTCGAATTTCGCTTTGACACTTTGGGAAAATATTCTACATATATAGTACTCTCGATTAAAGATAAAAAAGAAATCGATTTTTTTATCGTTGTAAATGTATATTCCGCCTTAAGCAATTTACCACATTTGATAGAAAATTATCAATGTAGCGAATCAAGTGACAATCAATGTCTCGTCTATTTTAATTGTTGCTATCGTTGCTATTTTCCAATGCAGTTCATGATTATTCGAGAGAACGGTACTGCAATGTCGAGACTCGAACCTGTCTTTCCTTGAAGACAATATAGTGGAATTCATATATAATTCGAAGTTGAACTTTTATTAGACACATCCACGTTTATTATCCACGTATCCACGTATATACATCCAATTGGACGTATGCACGTCATCGGGGAAACTCTCGACCCTCTATAATAGATCTATTTGTCTGTAAGTTTTCTCTAGTAAATCTATAATACAGTGGCCAAAAAAAGTATTTGCACACATCACCCTCCAATATCTTTGCTACAAATTTTGTATAAAAATATTTTTTTCATTAAATATATGATTGATATTAATAGTTGTTAATATATGAACTGATTAAAAATAGAATTAGTATCGATAGTTTGTAACATATTAATTTAATTAACGGACAATTAATTTAATATAATTTAAAAATACATTAATATTAGCATCCAGTATTTATATTGGAAATAAGCTATCGAATAAAATACTGTGCGAAGATTTTTTTTTCGTAGAGTTGGCTCAGAGAAGCGAGGCTGTGCAAATACTTTTTTTTTATTCACTATATATGATTTCTTTGAAGTTCTGACTAGTTTGCAGTGGCCATGGTTCATTTCGAAAGCTGAACGAATATTCGTGTTTCATTCGTTGTGAACTCAGAGATTTAAGTTTAAAGTTTCATTTAAGTGGAAAGATATATTGAGTTAAATGTTCCGAGAGTTTTCGTGAGTTTTTTGCCTTTTTTGTGACTCTGCTCTCAAGGCAGTAGTCCGGTCTAGAGCGAGATTTTTGACGTCATTTTTGGGTTGGAAAAACTTTTAAACCGTTCAAGTTGTCTTGATGAAATTTTACATATGTATTTATTGTTCCTTTGAGAATGTATCTACATTAAAAAAAAATATGTTAAATATTTTCATGTAGTTTTTTATTTTTCTCAGAACTGTGTTTTTCAAATTGGCGCCCACGATATCTCGATAACCAATTGACCGATCGAGCTCAAATTTTGCACATACTTTCGGTAGCCTCTTTCTGAGGACTGGTAGCAGAATTGAGCCGAACAATAATTTTGCCCACATTTTATAAATCGTCGAATACCCGAAAATGTATGAAATATCGTTAATCAAAGTTTAACAGGCTGCCATTTACTAACAAAATTTTTTTAAGTACTAATTCTGCTCATTCAGATTGAGAATATATATATATTTTTTTTTATGCATACAACATCACCCAGAGTGGACGCCGATTGAGGCGGTTTTCGGCGGACCATGTTGTAAAAAAAATAAAAAACTACATGAAAATATTTAAAATAATTTTTTTTAAATGTAGATACATTCTCAAAGGAACAATAAATACATCTGTAAAATTTCATCAAGACAACTTCAACGGTTTAAAAATTATTCCAACCCAAAAATGACGTCAAAAATCTCGCTCTAGACCAGACTACTGCCTCAAGTGTCAACAATTTGCTTCCAAGTTGAAATAATTCACAGTCTTCGCTCTCTTTTGGGCTTTAAGTAATTCTGCGTGGCTAATTTGTCTTCCATTTGTAATAATTTAAATCGTCAATAATATCAAGCACTTAAATCGTCAATAATAAATTAATATCGTCAATAACAAATTAATTAAATCGTCAATAATATTGAGCACCAAGTGTTTTCAAGCGGCTGTTCGTGGTTTTCAGCTCCGAAAATGTTTGATTTCCTTAAGGCCGGAGCCTGAATTAGAAAGTCCAGAAAATCGTGTTTTTTTGTTGCTTAAATCGATACATAAATCATCCAAAAATATATTTACAAAGTTACAGAGGCCAATTGTAAATATTTTCGAAGATACAAGGCCAAAAGCAGAGAAGCGATTGATATTTCCTCCTGTTGAAAACTTTAAAGCGCGCTTTCTACAGTTTTCATGTTCACGATTTTTCCAAATTGGCGGGCGTGATAGCAAAAGAACTAAACGACCTATTGAATCAAACCAATGTTTATTTTCTTCAGTATGAAAATCTCTCCTAAGCGAATTAGAAAAGTCGTTGAAACAGTCTTTTTAAATAATTTTTATAGACCGGTAAGTGTTTTTTTAACGGAGACTTTGTCCTTGAAATTTAGCGGGAGATGTTAGCGGCTCAACATGAGCAGCTAGAAGAAGAGGAGGGATGTCTCTATGGACCAGGCATTGCCGATTAGCGGTAATTATAAACACATTTGTGTAAACACATTACAAAACTTTAAACGCGTTTTTCTCGAAAACACATTTTTAAAAATGGCTGACATTCTCCTGACCGCTGTAATTGACATATCGACCTGAAATTTGGAGAGCATACTCAGAAAATATGTCTTCACGGAATGACGGATCGTTTTTTCGATAGATACATTTTTGCATTTGTTATTTATCTTTTTATGCGAAAAAAAGAACGCGAAAATTCGATTTTTTTTTAAATTGCCGCCATTTTCCGAAATTTGTACTAAACGAAAAACCCATCCGTCATTCCATGACCAAAGGGTCACAGATTGATAATATGCTTTGAATTTGTGTTTCAGATCAACAAAGAGGGGGCAGTGATGTCAGCCGTTTACCTCCCGCGATTTGAGGGCCTGTTTTCGCGGAGCTGCAACGGCCGCCATTTTGGTTTTTTTTTCAAAAAAATTTTTTTTAACGATCTGTATATCATGAATAAAAGCAAGAAAAAAGCCGCGCTTAAAAAGCTTTACTCGTTTCCTTTAAAAAAATAAAATGTAAACACCTGAAATATGGCACTCCAAGGACAAAGTCTCCCTTAAACACATTTTTTTTCAAAAATGAGAAAAGTTATAATTTCACGATTTTTTCAGTTTTTTCTTAATTCACCCAGAAGAAAAATTTATGACAATTAAAAATTTTATTGCTTTTTTTTGTTTCAGTCAAGAATTTAGAGCTGCATCTTTCCCGCCGATTGGGAACTGCATTGGCAAGATGCACATGGAAAAGGCTGATGAATCTGCAGTCATTTATTGTTTCTTGTGCAAATTTTTTTTTTATACATTTCAAATATACACGAAAAAATACCTCAATGTTTACTGGGCTCACTTATTTGTTTCCCTTTTAAACAAATTTAAAAAAAAACGCTTTTTTGGATCTTCTAATAAGGATTTTGCCTTTCGCTGAGTTTTCGCTGATACTTCATTAATCGGCATCTGCACATTTGTAAATTCGAAAATGGCCATTTTTTCTACGGTTTACCTCTCTCGATGAAACTTCGCACGACTTTAGCGTTGTACGGATTTTTTCCACGCGTGACACCGCTCGAATCGGCGATCGTGTTGTACAATTCCATCATGAATTGCGGCGGTATTTTCTTACGACCGTCCGATTTGTTTTCCGCATGCCCGCGGATGCCAAAAATCTGCAAATGTGATTCAACGTGATATTGAAGCGACGACTCTGCGTTTATTTTTATTTTCTCGACCATTTCGAAGAGACCGAAGTTACGTTGGCTAAACTTCGTGCGGAGGTTGACGGACCTTTTGCAAATCTTCGAGACCCTCCTCGAAGCGTACCACATCATTTTCGGCTTCCTTGTCCAGGACGTCTACGATGCGCCAAGGAGGTGCGTAACTCGAGTCCGCTTCGCGATCGATCTCCAACAATTCCGACGGATAGGCATCGACCCCGTGATGTAAAATCGGTATCGGACGTAAAAATATTACCACGACGACGCTGATGATCGATGCGAAGAAATTCACTTTTTTCGGTCTCATTTTTTTAACTCCCTCAACTTGTTCGTTCTCTATCTCGAAATATTTTTTTTTGCCCGCAATTACCACCACTTCCTTTCGGATACACACGGGGGAAAAAAATATTCTCGAAGCACAAAAATCAAATCGCTCACTACGGTTTTTTTTCCACTTTCGTTTTTTTGGAAAAAAAAACAATATTTTTTGGACGCAGTCCGGAAAGTTGACGAGTGTAATGTGTGGATAAAATAAAATCACTGGAGACTCGATGTTACGATTAAATTCAATTGTCGTGACGATAATAAAAATTGATAAGACGGGGATGAAAGTTTTGGAGGATCTGGACGCGCTGTATTGACGCTAAGTGGCATATGGGAGGGCTTCGTCGCGGAGAGTCACCTTTATGCTATGCCAAGACGCGTTGCCTCCCCCGCGTTTCTTCCCCGCGATATTGACGGCGACAACGATCACGACGACTGCGAAGAAAACGGCGCAAAGAAGACGACGATCTCATTGAACCGGCTGATCGCTTGTCGACCATTTGTTCCCAAATGTTTTACGATTCCCAATTTGTATTACGTATCCTTTGATTTCACCAATTTTCCCCCTTAAGGATCCCCCTTAAGGATATTCCCCCTTAAGGGCCCCCTTAAGGATCCCCCTTAAGGATATTCCCCTTTTAGGGACGCCCCCTTAAGGATGGCCCCCTTAAGGATACTCCCCCTTAAGGATATTTAAAGTTTATTCCAATGGAAAACCACCCCGAAAATAGGGCACGTTTTGGGGCATTTAAAAATAGGGCAAAAAGGAATAAGTTGCATTGAACGATTAAATTAAGGGGGAAAATCCCTTCGGACGCCCGACAATGAGTCATTCTTCGTGTATTTTTTTTTGCAATGATAAAATAATCGATAAAATCCTATGATTAATCTAAGGAATTTCCGAAACATGAAAATTAAAAAAAATGGCGCGTTTTCAAATCGAGTCGCGATTTTGGTGAAAAAATTTGGATTTTTTGTTGATCAAAACGAAAGTATACATCGGGAAAAAATCCTTCGATCAAATACTATATTTTGATATTTGGAAAAAGTGCAAAAAATTTCACAAGATCGATGCAGTAGTTTTTGAGCTATTTTGCTCACCGACTTTGAAAATGTACTTTCGAGAATGAAAAGTTTAAGGGGGAAAATCCGTTTGGACGCCCGAAAAAGGGTCATTTTTCATGAATTCTTTTAAAGGTGATAAAATCATCGCGTCATTTTAAAATATTGACGTCTTCTTAAGCCTTTCAAGGGTTGAAATTTTTTTTTTTTCTCAAACAAAACAAATTAGCGGCATCATACGGTTCCTTTTAAATTCCTTTTAAATTCCTTTAGGCGTCTTTTGAAAAAATGCCATTGTGTTTTGTTTATAAGAGAAAAAGAAAATTTTAACACTCGAAGGTTGTAATAAGATGATGTCAAAATTTTGAAATGGAGCGATTATTTGATCGGCTTTAAAAAAATTCATGACAAATGACTCATTTTCGAACGTCTAAAGGGATTGCCCCCCTTAAGGATTTGATGCAAGGGAACAAGTTATTGTAAATTTGAAATTTTTTCTAAAAAGACAACATCTTTCAATCGTCGTTCGTAATATTCATTGGTACAAAAAGTACCACAAATCGTTTGAGGACTTGCACTTGGCTGAATTTTTGAAAATATCGATTTTGGTGTTTGGTGAATTATAAAAATATCACATTTCAAAAATATTCTTTAATACTTTTAAGTCGTACCGTTAAAAAATTTAGGGGGTTATGGGCGTTTATAGGTAGGCTCCGCGAACCGACGAACTTTAAACGCGTTTTTCTAAAAACGACTTTTTCAAAATAACCGCAAAAAGCCGTGCTTGAAAGAAGGCATTTTTATTCGATGCATGGTTTTTTATCAACAAAAATAAAGATTTTTTACTGAAATTTGATACTTTCACTTTGGACTGCTGTAATTTTTTCAAAAATTAATATTTTATTAATTTCTTCCTCGAAACATCAGACATTTTTAGGCAAAAAGTGAATGTGTTTGATTTGTTTTATTTCGGATGAATTGTTTTCGAGCAGCAGTGGTCACCGCGAGGGACGTTTTTCGAACAGCGGACCGCACAAACGATTGTATCTATCACATTCATAAATATTTTTCAATACAAAAATTAAAAAATATACTTAAATTCATAGTCTTTGAGGTTAGAAAAAAAATTCCATCCCTGCACACGTTTTCTCAGAAAAATATTACGAAAATTCCTTTTTTCCGGCCAGAAGATAAGTGTCTTGTGTTAAAAAAAAAAACACACGATTTTCTTCAATGACAATTTTACATTTACGTTTGAGTTGCCAGAGGGATGAACGAAGGAAAATAAAATTAAAATTCAAGAAATATATAAATACCGTTGAAAACAACGATATTTCACGTTGACACACAACATCCTTCTCGAAGATCAGAAAACAAAAGGGATCAAGATTTCATATTGGAAAACAGTAAGATTAAGGGCGAGGAAAAAAATTTGCTGATTTTCATTTTCATTTTTTTTTTAAAGATATCTTCGCCATTTTTGAGACTTAGGGTATGTTTTATGGCTACTTTTGGCTGTTACATGGTATTTCTTTTGATCAATCTTCAAAAATGGCGATGGTATGGCACGGTCTTCTAAACTGCATTTTCACAACTGGCGTGACGTATAGCTAAAAAACGAATCGACCGATCCTGATGGAATTTGGTATAAATTTGTCTAACCTCATTAGCTAAAACATGAACCTAAATGTTTTCGAAAATAAAATAAAGGTCTTTTTTTATTGCAAAATGTAGGCATTTTTGCGGAAAAATTCAATCTTATTCTTTCAGAGCGTCCCATTTCATCGATTTTCAACATTTCTCACTTTTTCTTGGTTCATATTCTGCGTATGAGTCTCAGTGAAAGAAAAATCTCCGTTGATTTTTTTTCAGATCAATCCCGCCGACGCTACGTGTCACGCCGTCTGAGAACATTCACCGCAACCCGTTTAGAAGACCGTGTCATACCTCCGCGACGTTTAAAGACTAATCATTTTAAAAAACACCATCCAACAGCCAAAAGTAGTAATAAAACATATCCCAAGTCTCAAAAATGGCGAAGAAATCTTTCCTTAAAAAAAAAAATCATGAAAATCAGCAATTTTTTTCCTCGCCCAAATGTATCTATTTCCCCCTCTAATCGCAGTTCCAAAATCATTAGGCGATAAAACCCTCGTACACTCATTTTATTTTAGCTTCTGGGGAAAATTAATTCGTATTTGTGTGACGTTGCGAAATAGTTTTCCATAATTCGCACAATCTGATCTTAAATGGTGGTGGACATTTGATTTTACGCATGCACGGGGGTTGATGACGAATTACGCGCTGTGTATATATAGAACGTCCGCAATATCTTGTGGTATTTACGGTCCTCGCCCACGCAAACGCGAATAACCGGACGCCACTCCTGTCTCAAGTCTTGGGTATCTTACTCTCGCGTTCTTTCTGTTTGCATACCGGACATTTTCCGCGGGCCGTTTCGTCAAAGCGAGGGCACGCGAATTCGCAACTTACATATACAAACATCCAATATATATATCGCGAAACACATAGATACGCGGTGAATCAATTTCATCGAAGTAAAAATACCAATGGACATTTCCCTCGACGCGTGACTATAATTTTCCAGAAAATGTGCCATCGATGCAGCCTCCAATGTTGGTCCAGTAAAAGAGACGAGAACCCGGCATTTTTTAGCGTAGAATATGAATTTTTGACTGAAGGTAGATAGTTGCATACTGAAAGTACCCCCAATAAAATGCTGCCCCTCGACTTGTCCCAATCCTGAGAAATAGGGGATGAAAACTTAAAAATCGCCGTATCTCGATAATTAATAGCCCGACAAAAAAATGTTTCAAACAAAAGTTGTTTGGAATAATAAAATTCGAATAAAGCTATCCGACGTCAAACTCCCTATCTTTGAAAATAACGACACAAAAACGATTCGAAAATTCGGGGTTGATGCGCAGGGGTTGATGCGCTCAGTGACAGGGGATTGGACGTCATATGACTTTATACAGATTTTATTATTCCAAACAACTTTTGTTTGAAACATTTTTTCATCGGGCTATTAATTATCGAGATAAGGCGATTTTTAAGTTTCCAACCCCTATTTCTCGGGGTTGGGGCGAGTTGAAGGGCGAAATTTTATTGGGGTTACTTTCAGTATGCAATCATCTACTTTAAGCCAAAAGTTCATATTCGACGCTTAAAAGTGCTGGGCTTTCGTCTCTTTTACTGGACCATTTGGCCGTTCTATTGGCAATGTGCCTCCAGTCTTTTACTTCGAATGGCTTTTTTTTGTCGTTTTTCATTCAACGAAATATCAAGATTTGCTTGAAATTAATTCGCAGAGAGCGAATAGCCGGAGTAATTTGGCGATGAGAACTGTATCACGACGTTCGGCTCATGGGAAATGTATGGATGTAATTCGTCGCTCGATTGGGCACTTTGCAGTTTCCGACCCCTAACAAGAATCACCATAATGAGTTCTTCACAATTGCTCTCAATGATCTTGTTATCTCGTTCATTTTCGTCTCCCTCTTCCCGTCTTCAAATGGACCCAGTGACAGGTTTATTCATTTATATATATATATATATATATATATACAGGGTGCCCTGTTATGAATGGATAATCCTGCAACTGTCGATATGCCAAATCATGTCCTACTATATGCTGGACTTTGTGTTTAGTAAAAGTCCCGCGATTTTCGAGATTGTGGGCTTTATGTTATTTAAAAAAAATCATCCCCCTTTGGTTTTTCGCATGTCATTTGTACAAATGATATGA
>OZ023321.1:5625680-5745299 GCA_964007375.1 Ophion obscuratus
GGGCGTTTGTAGGTAGGTTCCGCGAACTGGCGAACATCAAAGGCGTTTTTCTCGAAATTACTTTTTCAAAATCGGGAACCACGATATTTTAAGAATCACTGCACCCATTAACTTCAAATTTTATAAGCTTCTTTTACATATCAAAAAGCGGTGCTAAACGAAAGGATTTTTCTTTCGATTCATGGTTTTTTTTATCGTCGAAAATAGAGGTTGTTAACCGAAAATCAATACTTTCCCCTTGGACTGCGAGCATTTTGTCATAAATTAATGTATTATTGAATTCTTCGTCCAAATTCTAGATAATTTGATGCAAAAACTAAATGACGTTTGATTTGTTTTATTTCCGATGATCACACGTCACAACGGCAAACGTCACGTAGTCCAGTCGAAATAGGATTTCACCTGGAATTAATTCCGGGCTTCGATTTTATTTTTTTTTAACTTAGGAGGGGGTGGTTGGTAGTATAAATTTCGATTTTCGGGAAAATCCCCCTGGTGCGTTTGCCATCATCTTGATTTAAAGAGGGATTTTTTTTGTTTTTCGAATAACACGCTTATTTTTAACCTTAGAGTGAAAATGATTGTATTCAAAGTTGTGGGAAATGTAATTTCCCACAAGTTTGGTGATTATAATTTTTAGCCTAGGATCGATATTTATAGAGTTAGACTGCTAAAAGTGGTAAAAAAACGTTTTTTACAACTTATCTCGTTTATTATCAAGTTTATTGTAAAAATGGTAATAAATAATCACATAGGAAATTTTATTTCCTCCAACTTTGATTATTAGCATTTTTATCCTCGGATCAATATTTTCGGACGTATACTCAATTTAGGGGTGAACTTTTTTTTTATGTTCAGTTATTTCGTTTATTATGAAATTTATCGTAAAAATGGTAAGAAGTAATCGGGTAGGAAATTTTATTTTCTTCAACTTTGGTCAGTACCATTTTTACCCTAGGATCAATATTTTCGGACTTACGCTTAATTTAGGGGTGAACCTTTTACCCCTATTTGCAGTGTAACTCTATAAATATCGATCTGAGGGTAAAAACTATGATCACCAAATTTGTGGGGAATTACATTTTCCGCAACTTTTGATATGATCATTTTCACTCTAAGGTTGAAAATAAGCGAGTTATTCGGAAAACAAAAAATCCCTCTTTAAATCAAGATGGCGGCAAACGCACCAGGGGAATTTTCCCGAAAATCGAGATTTACACTACCAACCACCCCCCTCCCCCCCAAGTAAAAAAAAAACAAACTCCAAGCCCGGAATTAATTCCAGGTTAATAGAATTTTAGACCTATCTCGACTGGACTAAAATGTCAAAACATCAAAGACGTTTTTGAAACAGTTCTCTGCACAAACCATTGTATCTATCGCATTGAAGAATATTGTTTAATGTCATTTTTTAATTAGGTCATGTCATTAATTTAAATTTTTTAATTAGGTCATGTCATTAATTTTAATTTAATTGCTACTTTTTTGTCTGTTACGTGGTATTTTTGTAAAAATAAATCTGTAAAAATGGTGCAGGTATGGTACGGAAGTATAGCGCCTCTCAACTGATTTGAACATCAAACCCGTTTTTTCTTTGCTCTGCATTTTTATGGCCGAATTATATTCTACTTGAGAAAAAACTAACTTTCGTCAAGATTCAGTCTTAAAAAAAATTGTTTCCGAGGTATTTCAAGGTCTCAATGTTGGACACTCTTGATCGAACAATATCCAATCGGAAATAAATTTTTTCCATCATGCTCAAAGTGTATTTTTATCCAGTGACATTCATCCTCGACGAAACGATATAGTCCAGGCAATAAGCACGAAAGTAAGCACTTTTTAGATATAAATACGGAAAATTCGAATCGAATGGCAATAATAGTTTTGCAATCAACCTCCGAGAAAATGTTAAAAAATGTTAAAAAATGTTTAAAAACTGTTTAATCCGGAACCTAATAATTATATCGAAAAATATGTCAAACAAAAGTCGTTTGGGACATGAAAGTACGTAAAAAACTATTAAACGTGCATCTTCGTATCTTTAAAAATAACGGAGAAAAAAACGAAAAACCATTCTATTGGGGGGCGAAAGCCTCGAAGTTTCAAAAATAATAAAAATATCAAATTCGTAAATATCTCGGGTTTTTTTGTTACACATTGCTTTGGTAAGAGTTAATCTAACTTTTTAGCGATCTTTTTTATTTTTATTCATTGTATAAGTATTCAAAAATGACGCCTGAAGATTGACAAAATTACTGGTTGAGGATCATTGTCAGAAAGAGACGCACGGTATGGCTCTGGCTATATGCGCATGCGCGCAACGCGCTCCAACGAATATCTCGCCTCCATTACACTCCCAGTGGTGCTTCGGCGGCAAAGCGATTTTGTCTTGCAAACCAATTTTCATTCGTCTTTTTCTCCCTCATTTTTGAATATACGAAGACGGACGTTCAATACTTTTTTACGTACTTTTATGTCCTAAACAACTTTTGTTTGACATATTTTTCGATAAAATAAGTTGGTTCCGAATTAAACGGGTTTTAAACATTTCAAAACATTTTTCAACATTTTCTCGGGAGTTGATTACAAAATTATTATCGCCATTTGATTTAGCGTTAGTCATTTACCCGTAGATCAATTTTGCCTATTAACATCGAAAAAGTGCTTATTTTCGAAATTTATACGGGAGTAGTATTCATCTAAAAACGCACCCTGATTATTGGCTTTACGTCGGTCGTGTTCGTCCCGTCTTTGATCTCGATTTCGCTGAAATCCAACACGCTCTCTGTGTGATCCATCCTGCGGCAATTTCCGGCGCATCCGCATTTTTCGATTACCTGGTAAACTTCGTCACCTTTCGGCACAGAAGAGAGCCAATGAGATGATGTCAATCGAAAATACGATTTTTCTACTGTCTTGAGTTTGTACGATCGCCGCAAATTTACGTGAGAGAAGAACAAGAGACTTTATCATGAGTAAGCAAAACTTGGGTCTAAAGCAAAGGTCTATACCGAAAAAAAGGAAAAAAAAACAGAAAATTGAAACTTTTATCATCGATTAAAAAACAAAACAACAAGATGTAGGTAAGTGTAGATAATTGATCTTGCTTTACCGTTGGATCCGGAAACGCTGACTGTTCGATTCCTCAGTGGTTTGCAGCCGAGATCTTCGGTTGAAAATATTAATTAGTTACATCTTAAAGTCGATAACGAGAAAGTTCATATATTCGATGTCGATTATATTTTATCATTCGTCTTGGTATGAAAATTAAGGGGGGAGATACCGGACAAAGTTTCGAAAACCCCCACCTCCGATCGAGCTGAAATTTTGCACAAAGCTTCCTTTTAATATTTTAAGGCAACCTCTGAAAGGATTTTTGACGATTCGCAATAGTTTTCGAGATATTGAATTTTAAAGTTTTTTTTTACCTTGACCATTTATTAAACTCAGGGTATATTTTATCACTATTTTTAGTTGTTTAATGGTTTTTTATTTAATCATTTTTAAAGATGGCGAAGGTATGACACGGTGTTCTAAACTGCATTTTCAATACTGGCGTGACGTAAGGTAAAAAACGCATCGACCGATTCTGATGAATTTCGATATAAAGCTTTCTAGCCTTATTGTGTAAAACATGACCCTAAATGTTTTTGAACATTGAAAAAAATATTTCTTTATTGCAAAATGTAGCCACTTTTTCGAAAAAATTCAATCTTTTTGTTTCAAAATGTACCATTTCATCGAATTTCAAGATTTCTCACTTATTCTTGGTTCATATTCTGCGTATGAGTGTTAATGAAAGAAAAATATTCATTCGTTTTTTTTTTCGGATTAATTCCGCTGACGCTACGTGTCACGCCGTCTGATAACCTCCGCCGCAACCCGTGGGCATATATATATATATATATAAGTAATAAACATCCTTATCTAACTTTCTCTAATAACTTATACTAACAAAATAATTTATGAAAAACCATTGCTTCTGTAGCTTGCCCGCAACCCGTGGGCAAGCTACAGAAGCAATGGTTTTTCATAAATTATTTTGTTAGTATATATATATATATATATATATATATATTTGTAACGATAAAACAACGAAATAAACTACCTTTATAAAACCAAACAAAAGAAACCATTCTTAACAATGAATAAAAAATAAATAAAAAATACCGTGTTACAGCCAAAAGTAGTAATAAAACATGCTCGAAGTCTGAAAAATGGCGAAGAAATTCTTCCTTAAAAAAATCACGAAAATCATCATTTTTTCCTCGCCTAAATCCTCCTTAACTCTCGCATATTCCACTGGGGTCTGAGAAACCCGAGAAAAAAAAGTAAAATCATTTTTTTTCGCTTTTCTCGAGAGAAAATATTTTTTTAACGAGTATATCTCAGAAGTTCTTAACTTAACTCGACTAATTGGCTATCGATTTTTTAAATACGCCCATTTGACTCGAAGTTATGATTAAAAATCCGAATGGGGTCCCACAAATCCAAGTGTGGCAAGTATGCCCAGAAAAAATAAGTGTGGCATGCTAGGGTTAATAAACCTGAGAAAAAAAGGAGATTCAATGACAATTTCCTCGTTGCTAGAGACTGGGAGAAATCTAGAGGTTTTCCGCAGTTTTCTTGTGCCCTCGACGGAGCGATTGGAAAAGATTAAGGGGTAATGCCACAGTAGAATTTTCAAAATATCGATTTTTTTTCGCTACAACGGTGCCTTAGCATCATAAGTATAAGTTACTATTCGATTTATAGCAAGAACATTTTTTTTCACCGACTTTGAGCGTATAACGTAAGCCCATCTCTGGCACGGTTATAGCGTACCTAAAACTTTAAACCCGTTTTTCTCGAGCTTTCTTTAAACAGCTTTTTTCCAATTAGCGTGACAAATAACTTCAACAATTTTCACTCGATTTAATTCAAATTAAAAAGTTATGTTCCTAATTGCATTTCGCAGAGAAGTACGTACGGAATTTTTGATTAAAGGGAGATATACACCTAGATGGTCGAAAAAATCGATTTAGAAGCTATGAACATTCCGTCGACCGTAGAAGACCTACACTATGAGCCTGGTAGCGATGATTCCATGTAAGTTGATAAATTTCATGATTTATTCATTCCCAAATTTTCAAACGCGTTTTTCTCAAAACCACGTTTTTCAAATCGGTACCCAAAATTTCTCGAAAACCAATGAACCGATTGCCTTGAGGTTTTTTGTGGTTATTCTACACACCATTATCTAGTACTTGTCATAGAATTTTTTTCCCGTTACTTAGTTTTTGTTTTATTGGCAAAATAATAACTAATTTTTGGCCCGAAAATCACTATTTATGTTCAAACGTCCGCCGTTTTGTCATAAATGGATATTTTCAAAATCGGCTATGACAATTACTAGATTATAGTCTCTAATTTAATAATCTTTTTGGTTTTTTTTCAGATGATTTTTGAAGAAACGCCAGTGGGTACCGTATACGCAGATTTTTTTACGACACTCCAAGGATCATACAATATCCTTGTATATTTTTGATATTTTTAAATAAAGAAAATTAAACATATTTTTGAATGTATATACTTTTAGATAATTAAAAGGCCAATCCGAAATGTCAAATAGTTTTCCTTGAAAAAATTCACGAAAATGACCTTTTTTCCGGCTCCTAGGTGTATATCTCCCCTTAATCGAAAACTTTTCATTTTTTTTAGCAGTTTTATACGATATTTTTCACTGAAAATTCATTCAAATACAACTACAACTTTTGAATAAAACAATATTTTTTGAATTCCTTACGTACTTCTCTAGGTATTCTAATGTAGATTGACGAGAATTTTTGTTTTTGCTTCTAGCTAAAAAATTGCGGATGACAAATGTCACGCCGCGGAGCTTCTAATAAAAAGATAAAAGAAAATATTAGTAGTCGGCCATTTTGTACATAAAAAAAAAAATTATATATTTTCGAACAGCATGATATTCATACTATTAGGAGTACAACTTTGCAGTGACCGTTTTACTTAGAGAGCCACTGCGGCCGAAGTAGTGGCCCTAGCTCAATAAAAAAGTGGCATTTTAAACTAGAGGCTCTGCCAATGTAAACGATTTAAAAAAGCTAACGGATACGTGTATGCATTATAAAGTTATTGGCACTCAAACATGGCAACCTACGAGCCGAATTCTCAGCATTTGCGGGAACTGCTCCAAAGACAACAAAGGAAGGGATTTTTGCACCGGATTGTGAATGGAGATGAAAAGTGGGTTTACTACGATAATTCTAAACGCCGAAAATCATGGGGACTGCCTGGTCATATTCCGTCATCGACGCCCAAACCGAATATTCACGGATCCAAAGTGATGCTGTGTATCTGGTGGGACCAGCTGGGCGTTGTGTACTATGAGCTGCTCAAACCATCCGAAACCATCACAGGGGAACTCTACCGACGTCAGTTGATGCGCTTGTGTAAGGCACTCAAAGAGAAACGGCCACAATTCAACGAAAGACATGACAAGTTGATACTGCAGCATGAAAATGCCCGACCCCATGTTGCAAATGTCGTGAAAAAGTACTTGGAAAGGCTGAAATGGGAGGTTTTATCCCACCCGCCGTACTCTCCAGACATTGCTTCTGCCGACTATCACTTGTTCCGGTCAATGGCACACGATTTGGCTGACCAGCACTTCGGTACTTACGAAGAAGTCAAAAATTGGGTCGATTCCTGTATTGCCTCCAAGGACCAAGACTTTTATCGACGCGGGACTCGAATGCTACCTGAAAGATGGGCCGAGGTCGTAGCTAGCGACGGGCAGTACTTTGATTAAAAAATATGTAGCCACTTTTTTATAATAAAGCCTTAAACTTTTGAAAAAAACGGTCACTGCAAAGTTGTACTCCCAATAAATAGATGTGTAATTAATTTTATGAGTGAATCACTTTTTCATACGAAAAAAAATTGTTAAATTCGCACATGATTTTATACCCGTGACTGTGACCTAACGCCTTAACCGTAGACATCTGTGGGGGTCTCCAATGAACAAGTCTCTTACCTTTGCCACAAAAGCCCATGCAGACACCGACGTCAACGGCGACCTGATGGGGTGTTCCGGAGTGTACGAGATGGGTGAAGGACTCCCGTCTGCACGCCAGCTCCAACGAGCAATCGCACGCGTCCACTGCCTCGATAACCTTGACTCCTTGAAGTGTTGAGATTCTCTCGAGGCGAGACGCCCTCGGATGACAGTGCGAATTCGGCGGGCACCTCTACGTGTCACGAACAATGCAAAATAATCGAATGTAAACACGGCTTCTTACATTCAATTCAGCAGGAAGTACGAAAATAGCTTGCCAACGAAAATAAAAACAAACATAAGTAAACAGGATGAGGGACTTGATTTTAATCCTTCGAAAAAAATGTCGCGTGCTTGTAGGATATTGCAGTGCGAGTTGTGGAGGGCGAGAACTTTAGTGTAGGAAGAATTTATTAGCGCCGCTCCACGATGTACACGAGTGGGATGAAGGATCGAGATTCGACCTTCGAAGGACGCAGCATCCTGGTCCATACACACATGTGGACTCGACACGATGCTGAAGACGTCCTACACTTTGCATTCAGGTACACTTACGCAGCCAACCGAACATACATACCTATGCTTCCATATAATAATAATAAATGTATGCAAACACCAGCGTCGTGTTTTCGCCCCCGCTACTCCTCTCTCGTATTCGCGACCCTTACTTTTCCTGTTGCAATCTACAGTAAAACCAGCAGTCGTCCAGCCCAAGAGGACGTAAAGAAAAAAAAAAAGGACATATCCCGAAGCACCGATCTCGTTGCATCACAGGACGAAAATAACCCTCGGAGAGATTAAACGGCAAAACAGGCTTCTTATCACACAACCTCAGGGTTTTCAGAGCGAAGCTTGCCCGATAAAAAAAGTAAACAATAATGTTTATATTTATCTCTTTATATATATTTTTTATTTATTGTATTTATTTTTATAATTATTTATAGATTTTATATTTATTTTATATTTATTTTGTACTTATTTATAGATTTCATATTTATTTTATATTTATTTATAGATTTTTTGTATTTATCAAACGGGTCAGAGAAGTTTGAGGAAAGACATGACTCTGACTGGTAAAAAAATAATTTTTTTCGTAGTTTCTCCAAGTATTCATATTCAAGAATATGTGGAAAAAAATCGAGGCAAAATATTGAAAATTGACCAAGTTATAGACGATTTGGTGGGGCGGTAGCGCAAAGATTTACGTATACTAAAACTTTCAATAGCGTTTTTTTCGAAACGACCTTTCTCGACTTGGCAGGAATCATAACTCTAGCTATAATTGTCCGTTTTTTTATTTGGAAAAATTAACATTTTCGTAATTGCAGTAGCTATCGTTTTACGTAGGGTTTTTGTTTTGTTTTGAAATTTATCATTTTTCAAGCCTTCGAATATAAGTTGAAAATTCGCCAAAATTACACGTTTTTTTAACCCGCAATTTTTTTTATTTATTTTTTTGTAAAAAAAACAGTGTCATACGACGAGAACTACATTTACATTGATTGTAAAGCATAAAAAATTTTTAATTTATAGACGTTGTGACTTTGTAATTTCTTAAAACAAAAATTTACACGAAATAAGTTCAATGTATGCTTAATAACATACCTTTTTTCCAAATATCAAATAAATAATCTAGTGGACAAAAAGAATTCGGAAAAACAAGCTTTTTCGGCAGGTCACAGTGTCTTCGCTTAAGGCCGGAGCCTGGATTAGAAGATTCGAAAAATCGTTTTTTTTTATTGCTTAAATCGATAGACAAACTATCCGAGAACTAATTTACAAAGTTGCAGAGGCCAATTGTAAAGATTTTCGAAAACACAAGGCCAAAAGCTTCCTCCTATATAAGGTATTTCCTCCTATTGAACATTTTGAAGCGCGTTTTCTCCAGTTTTCATTTTCTCGATTTTTTAAACTAGCGGGCGTGATAGCAAAAAAACTAAACGACCTATTGGATCAATCCAAAGTTTATTTTCTTCAGTTTGAAAATCTCTTCTACGTGAACTAAAAAAATCGTTGAAAAGTCTGTTTAAATAATTTTTACAGCACGTTGAAGTGTTTTTTCAACACATTTTCTTTCAAACCTGAGAGAAGTTATAATTGCACGATTTTTCAGCTTTTGCGTAGTTCACACAGAAGAAAAAGATATGACAATTGAAGATTTTCTTGGTTTTTTGTTTCAGTCAAGAATTACGAGCTGCATCTTTCCCGCCGATTGGGGACTGCAGTGGCAAGACGCATATGAAATAGGCTGATAAATCTGCAGTCATTTATTGTTTCATATTGAACAATTTTTTGTATACATTTCAAATATATATAAAAAGATACCCCAACGTTTACCGGGCTCACTTGTTTGTTTCCCTTCTAAAAAAAATCCTAAAACGCTTTTTTCGGAACTTCCAATTCAGGCTCCGGCCTCAAGTCACATTGGGTGACAAATTGGCCGGGGCTGAAAAGTATTTTTTTTTATTTGTTAATTAGCAAAAGTTGCTGCGGGGTTACAAGTTTTTTACTGTAAATTTTCCACAGTCAAGGACGAATGACAAAAACAATTTTTGCATCTTTCTTTTCGGTTAGTCTTTGGTCTCGTGATTATTGAGTCATCGAGTAATCATCGATGTTATCATCGATCACTAGATTTTCCGATATCCTCGTGTCATTTTCATACGAAATTTTCTACCGCAGTAGGCATTTTTTTTCTCACTTTTCCTCGACTTTATAAGTGACGAAATTTGTTGAAAATAAATATTTGAAGAAGTGAATTTTGTGCGCAATGCTGCGAGGCTGGCTGCTTATCATTCGCGACAGCCGCCGTAACTAACTGTCGGAATTTATCCGCGCCCAAGAGCTATATATTTTCGTATTTCGAGACCGTAAAAGTCGTGATACAAGGGCTGAAGGGCGTCACTCCTGCTACGTTCGTGTGTAAGCCTTATGAAAAATAAAAAGGTTCTTTAAAAAAAACGTGATCAACAACCGAAGCCAAGGAAGCACACGTATTCGAGAACCAACCGATCCGCATTCCACCATCGCCCATTGGTCAACTCGCCCTCGTATGTTACGGAGTTTTGCGCCTCCAACCACCGAACCCGCCCCTCTTCCCCCTGGTCCATACACGAGTACGCTACCGAGAGCAGTAATTTAAGCAGGTGCGTATGGGACTTTCTACGAAAAAAAACGTTATCCCAAAATTCGAAACCTTTGACATATTCAGGCTGAGAAGAAAAAAACAAACTGTAAAAGTCTGGTATGTGACAGCTAACAGTGGCATAAAAAACTGATTCACACGATATTATTTTGTGACCGATATTATTATTATTATTTTATACTTGCCACCATGGAAATTTATGTATGTAAAATATATGCAGAAAATATATGCTACATATATATATATATATATATATATATATATATATATATATATATAAGTTTAAGTTTAAGTTTTCAGTTTTATTAAGATTAACTGTCACAGTGTTTATACACAGCATATATTTCTTGTCAGGAATATGTATCAAAAATGTATGCTTCATATATGACGCATACATTTTTGATATATTTTTCTGACAAAAAAATAGATTGAAAATATATCGAAAATATATGCGCCGTATATGCCTCATATATGCATAATATATAGTGTTTATACGTAGCATATATTTTTTTGGTCAGAAAAATATATCGAAAATATATGGATCATATATGCGTTATATATTTGGTGCATATATACTAAATATATACGTATTATTCTATTTTTCGTCACTATATATGCGACCGATATATATATATATATATATATATATATATATATATATATATATATACATATATACATATATATGGTGTTTATACGTAGCATATAAATATATCGTCAGAAAAAAATATATATATAAATATATAATTTTATATAATTTTCGTAAAATATATAATTTTCGTCAGAAAAATATATCGAAAATATATGGATCACATATGCGTTATATATTTGGTGCATATATACTGAATATATATATTTATTATACTGAACGTATATATATACTGAATATATATACTGACCCATATATTTTCAATATATTTTTCTGACCAAAAAAATATATGCTACGTATAAACACTATATATGATGCATATATGAGGCATATACGGCGCATATATTTTCGATATATTTTCAATCTATTTTTTTGTCAGAAAAATATATCAAAAATGTATGCGTCATATATGACTCATATATGTGTCATTTATGCGTAATATATGAAGCATACATTTTTGATACATATTCCTGACAAGAAATATATCCTGTGTATAAACACTATTACAGTTAATCTTGATAAAACTGAAAACTTAAACTCAAAAAACTTAACTTACAGTTAAAGTACACTATTACATATAAACACTATATACAGATATGCTACGCATATTTGTATATATGTGGCATATATGTACCATTTATGCAGTATATATGTGGTATGTATGCAGTGTGTATGCAACATATATGCTAAATATATGTGGTATATATGCAAGGTAAATGCTACATATATCATTGATATATGATACATTGATATACAGTAATACCACGCATATACATCTCATATATAAAAACGTTACGAAAATTAGAATTTGGCACATATATGCAACATATATTTTCAATATATGGCATATATTTCACATATATTACAATTATTAATAAAATATATTTGCAGTATACTTTTGTGTATATAAATTTCCATGGGGGTGATACGAATATATTAGGTGTAGTAAAAAGAAATCCATTACTTTTGCCTTCAATTTTATGCAGAAATAATGGATAGAAATCCATTACTTTTGCCTTCAATTTCATGCAAAAATAATGGATAGAAATCCATGATTTTTGCATGAAATTGCAAGAAATTTTGCATGAAATATACTGCCTGCTTCAAAAGATCAAATATCGTCCGAGCAGACAATTTTTTATTAGAAAGTTTTCGCAACTGACGATGAACCGCGTTTTTGCAAATATTTTTGCCATTGATATTTACTCGAGTTGTAATTTTCGATGTTACGAATTTTTTTTTTTCGGAGTTCCTGCGAGATAAATTTTTGAATAATTTTTTTTGACAGCTGACGCTTCCAATTTTTGAAGCTCCACTGACAATGCATCGACAAGGGAGAGTTGCTTGAGTGTAATTGATAGATCTTTACTGACGCTGGAGACAGCCTGAGTTAAAAATAATTTCTCAATACATTAAGCGGTACGTGGGTTTGAAAATTTCGAAAAATCAAGACAGGAACTAAAAGATGCCCTGGGCATCGCAGTTGCAGCAGGATCTTCGTTGTTGGAGCGGGAATTGACGATTCTATGCATTTTTTTTAATACTATTTTTGAAGCCGGTGCACACGATTTCTCAAAAACGAATCCAACAATCTTATTGAAATTTTGCGCACTTTTTTAAAATAGCAAAAATGACTAGTGATTGGACGAAGGTTTTTCTGCGATTACAACTAATTTTACAGGGCTATACGTAGTGTACATTGTACCAAAAATTGAACTATTTTGCATACAATTCTGCCAGAAATTCAAAGACCAATTTTTTTTAATCCTTAGTTCAAACACGAGCCATACTTATCTACTAACAGAAAAAAATTGGTTTTTTAAGGGCGGGGTAAAGTATTTAAATTTTAAAAAAATTTTTTTTTTAATTTTTTAAACGAATGCATAATATATCAAGAATATTGTGTTAAAATTTTTATGCAATCGAGAAGTGTTCTCAAACTTATGCGCAATGAGCGCTAAGCGACCAAACTCTTCTGCGTTTTTCAAACCGTTTTTCTGAGACTTGTCATATTTGAAGTCCGTGTGCACGATAACTCAAAATCCATTGGACCAATCGCTTTGAAATTTTGCACAGTACTTCTTCACATAATTCACCAGGTATTGTCGAGAGCTTTTTTGTTTTTTTTTTTAATAATTACTAATTTTTCAACAACAAATTAGCCGATTTTTTTAGCGAAAATCGGGTTTTTGGCTCCCAAGTGCTACGAAAAATCGAAAAATCGAAAAAAAAAAATCCTCCCGTCATTACCTCGAGAAACATCTCCTTTAACAAATGCATTTTGATTTTTTTGTTTCAGATGATTCTGTTGCGAGTTATGGTGCACACCGCAAACCAACTTTTTTTCGAGGCGCCTCCAGGGTTTAATTTTCACTCGCTCAATTTTGAATATTTTGCAATGCAAATTTAGGAGAATGTTGTTCAAATGTTACTTTATTATATGTAAATTTTTCAATAAAGGAACACTATTCGTTACGCCAAAAAAAAATCTTAAAAACATGCCTTTTTTCGCCGAATTAACTTCACCCCGCCCTTAATTTCAGATAAAGCTATCATGAATTATCCAGACCACCACGAGGACACTTTTTTTAGGGGCCTCCGGAAACCAGGTCCCCCGACTGAATGTCCCAAATTTTCAAAAAATATTGTTGAAATGTTCCTCTTTTATGTGCTTAAAATTTTGAATAAAATAATTTATCTATTATATTTTTTTAAATACAGAAAATATGCTTTTTTTCGTTTTTAAACCCACGTAACACCTTAAGCACGGACACCACTGTAACGGATCGAAAAATATTTTTTTTCACGTTTCCTCAAAGTGTGCATGTTCAAGAATATGCGAACAAATGTCCAAGCTGAAATATTGAAAGTTGACCATGTTACAGACGATTTAGTGACAGCAGGTAGCGCAACGATTTACGTATACTAAAACTTTCAATTGCGTTTTTCTCGAAACGACTTTTCTCGCCCTGGCCGGAATCATAACTCTAACTGAAATTGTTTTATTTTCAATTAAAAAAAAATTGTAATTGCAGTAGCTATCGGTGTACTTAGACTTTTTTTTTCATTTCGAATTTTAGTTTTTTTTCCACGCCCTTGAATATAAGTAAAAATTTCGCCAAAATTACACTCTTTTTAAAAACCGTCTTTTAGTGAATTTTTTTCTCGAAAAACGGTTACGTCCAACGAGGACTACATTTATATATATTGTAAAGCTTTTTTATTTTTATTTTTCAGACCAACATTAAGAGCACATTTTTTATACAGAGGCTCTATTATACCTCAATAAAGTTGTTAATTTTTATTTTTATATTTTAATAAAAATTCACACGAAATGAATTGAATGTATGCTTAATAACATACCTCTTTTCCAAATACCAAATAAATAATGTGGTAGACAAAAAAAAATCGGAAAAATGACCTTTTTTACCCATCCCAGTGGTGTCCTCCCTTAAAAAGTCCTCAGTAGGATTCGAAATCCTGCTGAGCACTAAAAAATCTTCTACACACAGAAAATGCCGTTTAAAAAAATCTCCGGCGATCCGCGACAAATAAATTGGAAGGGAAACACCGTCGAAAAATCGTCCGATTGAGGAAATCTTCAGGAAACATCAGCAATTTTGAAAAAAATGTTCCATAGTTCGGAAGCCGGTCGCTTCAACGTGGACTTGCCGATATGTATTCTTGGATGTTGCGGATCACGCGATCACATGACCGCATTCCGGACGATCCTTAGATCATTCTCTTTTTCCGTCCCTCAGGGCCCAGCTCCTCCCGCCGTCTTGCCCTTTTTTGTCAAAAATTTCGCGTGTTTCTACCACGTCGTAAATATTCTGTCGATTGCAATTCCGCATTTCAATATCGATTTTTACGTTCCCGACGGCAGAGCCGCGATCAAATTTTTATGTTTGTCGATGCGTCACGAGTGTACCGTCAAATCGCACACAAATTTGCAGTGATATGCAATTTCAATACGTATTTGTAATTACACAAAAACTTCATTTGTCAAAAGTAATTATCGAGCAATTTATAAATAATTACTTTTGACAATTGAAGTTTTCATTCTTTGGAATGGAATGATAATTTTTTTTTTCGATTGCTCGAATTATTTATGGCAAATTTTCGTTACGAAACTTCCTTAATTATTTTTATTTGATACGCTTATTTAGATATATAGAATTTGAGGGGGGGGGGGGGCGGATACCTTTAGACGAGGAACGAATTTGCTGATTTTCATGATTTTTTTTTAAAGGAAATCTTTCTTTCCAGTTTTTGAGACTTGGGGCATGTTTTATTACTACTTTTGGCTGCTATATGGAATTTGTATCTATTTATTAATCTTGAAATTTTTTTTTGTCTAGTATCTTTTTCTGGCAAAATGTAGCAATTTTTCGGAAAATATACACTTTTTGTTTCAAAGCGTACCATTTAATCGATTTTCAACATTTCTCATGTTTTCTTGGTTCATATTCTGCGTATGAGTATTAATGAAGGAAAAATCTTTGTTGATTTTTTTTCAGATTAATACCGGCGACGCTACGTGTCACGAAGTCTGACAATTTCTGCCACAATCCGTTTGGAGAAGACCGTGCCATAGCTTCGCCATTTTTGAAGATCAATGATTTAAAAAAAAATACCATGTAACAGCGAAAAGTAGTAAACACACCGTCAGTCTTAAAAAAGATGGAGAAATCTTTCCTTTAAAAGAACATCATGAGAATCAGCAATTATTTCCTTGCCGAAAGGTATCTCTCCTTAATCATTTTTTTAATACCCCTATTTGGAAATCTAGAATTTAAATCTGCAAATCAACATTTCGTACAATAATAAAAATAAGAAAATATAAATATTGAAAAAAATCGTTGCTTTCCAACGATGCAAACTTTGAGTCTATAGTTTTGACATACATGTATCCATATCGCTAATTCGTATAACGTAAATGTGCCAATTATTGAACAGCTTAGGATCTGAGGGATTGAATTCGGTGAGAAAAAATATATAAAATCAATAAAAAAAACCATCGCTTGCATGTTCAAATGATACTTTGATATTTTTACTTTCGAAAAATCACCCTTTAGATTATTTTTGAGTGATTTCAGATGAAAAAAAAAGAATAACAATGTAAAGCATGCAAATGTCCCAATTATTGAACACTGGAAGTGCCTATGTCCCTAATATTGAACAGGCATGTCCCAGTTATTGAACACTCTCGAGAATTCTTTTTCCGTTCTGAAAATATTATTTTGGGTACAATATTGAGAAATAAAAGCAAAATCAAACACTTAAATAATCTTTTATTGATCATGTAAAAATACAAAAATATATAATTTAGTCTCTTTTCACAGGTTTTTGGTTCATTCGCATTTGGTTTATTTTTGCTTTTCAACTCGAACTTTATTTCATTTTTATTTTCAGCTTCCTCTTTTCTGAGGTTCTCTATTTCTTCTCTTCTTTTGCGCTTTTCTTCAATTGCTTCGTCCTTTTCTTTTTTAATTTTTTTTAAATTTCGAAAAATTTCAAAATTTCAATCTTTTTTAATATTGAACATTACATTCGTATTCTTAGGTTACACTTAGGTTATATTCTCTTTTTACTTTTCTTTTTATGTTAATGGCACGAAAATACAAATAGAAAATATATTTGACCATCTTTGAGTTATTATTAAAAGAATAAAGGTAAGTTTATTCAGGAACTTACAGTTTTTGTTTGAATAAATCCGATTCACACGATCTGTCACACGTTAACTGTCTCGATGTTTTGATGGGTTCAATGACGCCATCTTGGAGAATTCGAGTGTTCAATAATTGGGACACACTGCATTTTCTATGTCCCAATTATCGAACATCGTATTTTTTAACAAATAATTAATTCAATTTTTTTTTATTGTTATTTGTAAGACATTTTCTGAGGAACCTGAAACGCCTTTACTTTTTGAGATGCGACAGTTTTTGAATTTTTTATGCCCTTACGCATAAAGCGGCGCGTCGTAGCAAAATCGATAAGCAGTTACCACGAGACGTCAAATCGGGTCACCGTTGCTGATCAATTTTTTTTTCTCTGTTAATTAAAGCATTTTTTTGCACAAGTAAGGTAACATTTCAATAGCTAAAAGTTCTATATATGTAATGAAATTTTTATAAATAAGTAAATGCATGCAGATGAATGAGAAATAATAAAAATACAAGATAGTGTTCAATAATTGGGCCATTTATTTTACGTGGTCTCACATGCATTTACCGAGCCGAATTTTGGCTCCGACGATCATTCCAATTCTCAATCTTGGCGCGCATCCCTCAAAACTACAGTGGGTAAAACAAGTATTTGTACGCGTCGTCTTTTTAAAGTTAACCTTCGGAAAAATAAATGATCCTTCGAAAAACAAATAAATTATCCTTTTCTTTGTCTTTTTCAAATTATCCTTCGGAAATCCTTTCAAATATCCTTTTCAAATTATCCTTTTGTTTTTTTTTTCAAATTGTCTTTTTCAAATTATTCTTCGGAAAAACAAATAATCCTTCGGAAAAATAAATAAATTCGGAAAAAATAAAATGCTTTATGAAGTTTCTGTGTTTGATAACTTATTCAAAATATACATGGTGTCTGTTTACAAAAATCGTGGGAAAACACGAACAAAAAAATAAAGCCAAATCAACAACAGTTTCGTGTGAGATGTACAAATACTTTTTTCACGCACTGTACATTTTCGATGTTTTTTTTTTCAAGTGAGTCACGCCTTCGGGTATACAATTTACCGCGTATTCGAGATTTTCGAAATAATAATAATAAAAAATGACGCATAGAATATTCACCTGGACAGCGGGTCGACTGGCATCTCCCGGATCGTCCGAGACGTGTCGTGGGCACAGTCTGCGACAGTGACCGGCGTCTATTCTGATAACTTCCCTCGATATACCTAGAGGGATGGAGGAAAACACGTGAATTGCAGCGAGAAAAAAATAGGCTGAAGATTCATCGGTCTACAATCTGAAAAAGCGACGATAGACTTCGCTGAAATAGCAACGGAAAGAGCAATAGCGAGAGGGAAAAAAAGAGTGAGCGCGCTCCGGTTGTGTTAACGGCGGGGTAAAGTTAATTCGGCGAAAAAAGGCATGTTTTTAAGATTTTTTTTTGGCGTAACGAATAGTGTTCGTTTATTGAAAAATTTACATATGATAAGGTAACATTTGAACAACATTTTCCTAAATTTGCATTGCAAAATATTCCAAATTGAGCGAGTGAAAATTAAACCCCGGAGGCGCGTCGAAAAAAAGTTGGTTTGCGGTGTGCACCATAACTCGCAACAGAATCATTTGAAACAAAAAAATCAAAATGTATTTGTTAAAGGAGATGTTTCTCGAGGTAATGACGAGAGGATTTTTTTTTTCGATTTTTCGATTTTTCGTAGCACTTGGGAGCCAAAAACCCGATTTTCGCTAAAAAATCGGCTAATTTGTTGTTGAAAAATTAGTAATTATTAAAAAAAACAAAAAAGCTCTCGACAATACCTGGTGAATTATGTGAAGAAGTACTGTGCAAAATTTCAAAGCGATTGGTCCAGTAGATTTTGAGTTATCGTGCACACGGACTTCAAATATGACAAGTCTCAGAAAAACGGTTTGAAAAACGCAGAAGAGAAGAGAACGGCATGGAGCAATAGACGCTCAAATACTCATAACTTCGTCAATTTTACTCCGATCGACTTGAAATTTTAACACAATATTCTTGATATATTATGAATTCATTTAAAAAATTGAAAGAAAAATGAAAAAAAAAAAATTTTAATACTTTACCCCGCCCTTAAATTAGATCGCGGTGGAAGTGGAGGTGGAAGGGACACATTTCGCGTTCGAATAAAAAATAGCTGTGCGGTATCGCCATATCGAGGGGAGAGTGCGGAGGGACAAAAATGCTTGCAAACTTGGGTATATTTTCGTCGATCGGTAGTGGGCGAGTTGGCAATGGTGTAGGTGTAGATATTTTTGCAAAAAAACACTCATCGGGCTGCATTTACCTAGGTGGGTCGAAAAATTGCATTTTCGAGTAATATTTTTTATTCAATCTCATCTTTTAGCTGTATTCCCTGAAATTTTAATGAAAATGTTCCTAAAATTGAATGTACTTCAAACTTCAAACGCGTTTTTCTCGAAACACTGTTTTGAAAGTCGGTGGACGTGATATCTCGAGAACCACTCGATGGATTGTTTCCAAATTTACAGGAGATACGACGAGAAATATTCAAAGGTCGTTGACGATCTCACTTTTTGAAAATCGATCTTTATTTTTTAATAGTTACATAAAAATGATGACGTTTTTCATAGATTTTACGTGCTCCGGTTGCAGGTCGTCGCCAAGTTGTTTAAAAAAAATGATTTTGCAAATTGACGATCGTCAACGACTCGTATTTATTGCTAACTTGAATAACCCGTTTGGTTTTTGGACTTCGGTTGGACCGTTCATGTTGGAGAGTGTCCACCGCCAAACGTCGCGATAAAATTTCATCATCTGCCATGTTTTTGTTATTTTTCTGTTTTATTTTAGTTTTTTTTTCAATGTTTTTTAATAAATGGGCTTTGGTGTGCAAAAAAATGCGTTTATTTTAAGGGGTTACCCCCATTTGCGATTTTGAAAAAATCGATTTTTTTTATTGCATTTTTTTGAAGTATAAGTATCTGAGAATATGTCCTGAAAATTTCAAGTCGATCCGAACAAAATTGACTGAGATATGAGCGTTGAAAGAGAAGAATCCGTTGTGTAAACGACCGGAAATTGAAACTTTAAACGCGTTTTTCTCAAAATGGCATTTCTGAAGTCGGTGACCAAGATTACTCGAACACTAATGAACCGATCTTCTTGAAATTTTGCAGGCTTATTTAATACATAAAAATATAGTCTTTAATCGTTCGATTTTTTTTCGAAAAAAATGGCCGTTTTATAGCCAAAAAACGGCGGTTTTTTTTCGTTAAAATCGAACCATTAACTTTGACTGTCCGGCATTTTGTGAAAAATGAATATTTTTTAAAATCCTTCGATTAAAGACTAGTTTATACTTATATTTGATTAAATCCATCCGCATTTTTTTTTTCAGATGATCCACTTCGCCGCAATGTTGGTCACCGCAAACCGTGTATATAAAAATATTATTTCATTGACGGCCATTTGCCACTAAACAATGTAATATTTTTTAATAAAAAAATTACTGCAAATTCTTTAAGATGTGTTCTTTAAGATGGTACATTGATCGATTAAAAAAGTTTTGTAGTTTTCTTTTAAAAAATTGATGAAAAAGGCCTTTTTTGCGCTATAAGTGGGGGTAACGCCTTAACCAACCATTTCCCAGAATTTGTTTTCGGAAATTGGCCATTTTTTGCAGCCTCTAGGTAGACGTAGTCCCTTATGTACGAATTACTCTCACTTCTCACTTATTTTTTACGACTTATTCATTTTTTTCCCATCGTGTAGCCCATTTTTAAAATTAGACCTCCATGAGAACGAACATTTTTCTGGAGACGCTTTTTGGATATTTGTTTATCGATATTCCGGTCAATTGCCTGCCTTATCAAATCCCCATGGAACCTTCACTATTCGCAATATTTGAAGAAAAAAAAAAAAAACTTATGACTAAGAAATTTGGATATAACTGTCAAATGAATGCCTCAAGGAGTACATCGCGATGTTTTTTTTTCAAGCTTTTGAAAACCCTTTCAGTCGACAGTAAATTCATCGTGATTAGGCAGATACCCGGCGGTGCTTTGATTTAAAAAAAAACAAATTTTACGTTACTGTACGTTGATGCCAAAGGCATCGGAGAGAAGCAATTCGTAATCAAATATGCTGACACTTTTGATCAGTTGATGAGTTGGTATAATATCAACATATATTAACGTCAAATTTGTTTTTTTTTTAACGAAAGCTCCTCCTCGTAATTGCTTTATGACGAAGAATTTACTGCATACCCTCATATTTGACGAACTGCTTCTCCCCGATGCCTTTGACATCAATCACCGGGGGGGGGGGGGGGGGGGTATTCCCGTGATGAGATTTTGCAACGTAGATCATCGCTATCGGTCGACCCACTCGCAGTCTGAACGACTGACAATTAGGTGCACACGCAAAGGGCGACGTGGACAACCGGATGCCCGGCGAACCCATATCCTCGTTCTCTATACATTCGCCAATTGATTTCGTTTAAAAAAAAAACGACAGCGTGGAAACGTGTCTGCGTTGCCAACCGGAGATTTATCAATATTAGCAAACACATCGGCTGAGAGGCAGGCTCAGGACGGATGAAAAATGAAGCCTGAAAGGCTACTAAGCTCGTCCAGTGAATATACCAGATGCCAACTTTTGGAAAAGTGAGAACATATTTTTATACCATCGTTTTTTTAAAAAACCCTCTACATGTGATTTTTTTTCTTCATATATCGGTTCTTTCTGCAAAACTTTGGAAATCGAGTTAACAATTATCTGACGATTTTTTAGACAAATTTTTCACATTCGAAAAATTTGCCTAAAAAATCGTCAGATAATTGTTAATAACAAATGAATTACGAAATATAAAAAAAATCCTACGTACTTCCATAGACAATGTATTTTTCAAGATATATTCAACATTTCAAGTGAATCGGTTGAAAATTGTCTGAGTTGTGTTTTCGGCCAACTTAAAAAATGCAGTTTTGAGATAAACGCTGCACAGGCGCCATTTTGAAATTAATCGCCTCGAAAAAATTATTGTATACAGTCACTGATATGTATGATAAACACCCTTTTTTGTAATCTTGATTTATTTTGTAGTTTTTCTGAAAAATAATCCCCAAAAAGCCTATTGTTTCGGCCTCTAGAGTGGCCTAAGGCCTTAAGATAGTACGAGCGCGCAATCATGTTTTGTCATCATGTTCATATCATTATGCATGTTTGAGTGAAATTTCAGAACAGTCTACTATTTAGATTGGGAGATAATGGGTGTTAAAATTGCAAATTTAACACTGCAGGGTCTGCATTGAAATTTAGACAGAATGATATTCCGTAAAAAAATGTTTGTCCCCTATAATAAGAAGACATATGCCAACACCACAGAACAGTATTGTTCAATATTTCGAGAAAAAAACATAATTATCGTGTTCCCAAAGTTAAAAATGTTGTGATAAAAAAAAATTTGCGTGATAAATATTAATATTATACATTGTTTATGTTATCTTTATTTACAAATAAAATTGTTGGTTCATTCATAACTGATTAAAAACTTTGTTCGTTTAAAAATTACTTCCAAATAAAAATTTGTGTTGCAGTATTATTTTAAATATGCCGCGCAAACTCACATCATTGGATACGTCGAACGATGCGGTGTTGGCATGTCTTCTTATTATAGGGGACAAATATTTTTTACGGAAAATTATTCTGTCTAAATTTCAATGCAGACCCTGCAGTGTTAAAAGTTGCAATTTTAAAACCCATTATTTCCCAATCTAAATAGTCGACTGTTCTGAAATTTTACTCAAATATGCGTAATGATATGAACAATGTCTGGTTAAAATTTGAACAAAATCTATAGAAAACAAGATTGCGCGCTCGTACTACCTTAAGGGGTCATTACCCCCACTTGCGATTTTGAAAAAATCGATTTTCTTTTTATTGCATTTTTTTGAAGTATAAGTGTCTGAGAATATGTCCTGAAAATTTCAAGTCGATCCGAACAAAATTCACTGAGATATGAGCGTTGAAAGAGAAGAATCCGTTGTGTAAACGACCGGAAATTGAAACTTTAAACGCGTTTTTCTCAAAATGGCATTTCTGAAGTCGGTGACCAAGATTACTCGAACACTAATGAACCGATCTTCTTGAAATTTTGCAGGCTTATTTAATACATAAAAATGTAGTCTTTAATCGTTCGATTTTTTTTTTTCGAAAAAAAAAATGGCCGTTTTATAGCCAAAAAACGGCCGTTTTTTTTTCGTTAAAATCGAACCATTAACTTTGACTGTCCGCCATTTTGTGAAAAATGAATATTTTTTAAAATCCTTCGATTAAATACTAGTTTATACTTATATTTGACTAAATCCAGCCGCATTTTGTTTTCAGATGATCCACTTCGCGGCAATGTTGGTCACCGCAAACCGTGTATATAAAAACATTATTTCATTGACGGCCATTTGCCACTAAACAATGTAATATTTTTCAATAAACAAATTACTGAAAGTTTTTCAAGATGTGTTCTTTAAGATAGTATATTGATCGATTAAAAAAGTTTTGTAGTTTTCTTTTAAAAAATTCATGAAAAAGACCTTTTTTGCGCTACAAGTGGGGGTAACGCCTTAAGGAGTAAGGCCACTGTAAATTTTTTGAAAAATCGATTTTTTTTTATTGGCTTAAAAAATAGTTTAAACCCTCTAGTTTAAAAATAGTTTAAATCCTTTTAACTTCTTTTTTAAATTTTTTCCAATAAAAAACTATTCGCAAAACTTTAAACGCGTTTTTCTCGAAACATGGTTTTTCAAAATGGCACGCAGCATAACTCGAACAATTTTCATTTTTTTTACTTGAAATTTTAACCAGATGTGAACATTTACATTATCTTGAGAATGTCGATCGGAATTTTCAGAACTTTATTTATTGATTTTTTATTAACAAAAAACTTGCCGTTTTTTTCGTCAAAAATCAATTTTTTTTTTCAAACGCACGCCAAATCCACAAAAATTGATACTTTTTAAAATCCGATCGACATTCTCTAGCTATAGCCCTCTAGATTAATGGTTTTTTTTTGTTCTAGATTCAAAAGTGCACCAGTGGTGCTGCGTGCCGCGGAGCCCTGGAAGCAAAACATGTCCCGGGAAGATAGCTGTAGAACCGCCATTTTGTTTTTTTTTACTGTAAAAAAATTTTATAATAAAGTTTAATGTATGCCCAATAACACCATTAAAAGTTTTTTTTCAAATACCTTCAATTTCGGGAGCAAAAAATTAGTGAAAAAACCTTTTTTTTTGGGCCGTTACAGTGGCCTTACTCCTTAATGGCTCACACCCCGTTAAATTTTTTTCGTGTGTACACCCTTGACGATGAATCCCAAAAATATCGATTTTTAGTTTTCAACGGATATTTGAAATATAACATTTCACAAATATTCTCTGAACATTTCAAGTCGAACGATTCGAAATTAAGGGAGTTGTGGGCGCTCATAGGTAGGTTTTCGAAGCGGCGAACTTTAAACGCGTTTTTTTTTTCAAAATTACTGAATTAAAATCGGTGACCACGATATCTCAAAAAATCAATGCACCGATCGACTTCAAATTTTACGAGCTTCTTTTTTCACATATCAAAAAGCAGTGCTTGGACGAAGGAATTTTTAACGAGAATGGAACGTTTTTTTTTCACCGAAAAACGATACTTTCACTTTGGACTGTGAGCATTTATTCAAAAATCAATATTTTATTAAATCCAGCTTTCAAGCAATATAATTTTGTGCAAAAACTAAATGCGTTTGATTCATTTTCGAGCAACAGTGGTCACCGGAAAGTTTTTCGTACAGCGTTCTGCACAAACCATCGTATCTACCACATTCATAAATATTTTTCAATACAAAAATCGTAAAAGATACTTAAAACCATACTCTCTAATATGAGACAAAAATAATTTGAATAGTTTCACACATTTTCCTGGGAAAAATTCACGTAAATTCCCCTTTTTCCGGCGACGAGTTAAAATTCGTTAAGGGGGGAGCCTGATTAGACGGTCCAAAAAATGGTTTTTTTTTATTGCATAAATCGATAGATAAACTATCCAAGAATATATTTACAAAGTTACAGAGCCCAATTGTAAATATTTTCGAAGATGCAAGGCCAAAAGCAGAAAAGCGATTGATATATCCCGAGTAAAAATGAATATATATAATCATATATAATTAGATATTAATTGATCATATACAATTGTATACAAAAATTGGCCTGATAGAATTTTATATATTTGTATATAAACGGATACAATTGTATATGATCAATTAATATACAATTATATATGATTATATATATTCATTTTTACTCAGGTACATTTATATCGGATTATATATACGAATGTATAGAATCATATACAATTATATATAAACCTATATAAATATATATGATCGTATATCATTTTTATATAATTGTATCTAAGTATATACAATCATTTTTACTCGGATCATATATAGTCATATACAATTTTATATACCGTAAATAAAATTATCACGTATATATACAATTATATACAACACTATATTGAATTATATATAACTGTATATAATATTATATCTAATTATATAAACCGTAAATAAAAGTTTCACGTATATATATAATTATATACAGAATGATATATAATTTTATCAAATCAAATTTGACGGAAGTACATTTATATCGGATTATATGTACAAATGTATAGAGTTATATACAATTATACATAAACCTATATATAAATATATATATGATTGTATATCATTTTTATATAATTGTATCTAAGTATATCCAATCATTTTTACTCGGGATTTGATATTCATATTTCCTCTTATTGAAAACTTTGAAGCGCGTTTTCTCCAGTTTTCATTTTCACGATTTTTCCAAATTGGCGGGCATGATAGCAAAAAAAAACTAAACGACCTATTGAATCAAACCAAAGTTTATTTTCTTCAGTATGAAAATGCCTTCTTAGTGAATTGAAAAAATCGTTGAAAAAGTATTTTTAAATTATTTTTATAGCACATTGAAGTGTTTTTTTTAACACTTTTGTTTTCAAACCTGACAAAAGTTATAATTTCACGATTTTTTTCAGCTTTTTCTTAATTCACCCAGAAGAAAAATATATGACAATTGACAATTTTATTGGTTTTTTGTTTCCGTCAAGGATTACGAGCTGCATCTTTCCCCCCATTTGGGGACTGCAGATATATGACGCACATGGAATAGGCTGACAAATCTGCAGCCATTTATTTTTTCACGTTAAAACATTTTTTTAATACATTATAAATATACATTAAGGAGAGATATACACCTAGATGTTCGAAAAAATCGATTTAGAAGCTATGAACATTCCGTCGACCGTAGACGACCTGCACTATGGGCCTCGTATCGATGATTCCATGCAAGTTGACAAATTTCATGATTTATTCATTCCCAAATTTTCAAACGCGTTTTTCTCAAAACCACGTTTTTCAAATCGGTACCCAAAATTTCTCGAAAACCAATGAACCGATTGCCTTGAGGTTTTTTGTGGTTATTATATACACCATTATCTAGTACTTGTCACAGAATTTTTTTTCCGTTACTTACTTTTTGTTTTATAGGCAAAATAATAACTAATTTTTGGCCCAAAAATCACTATTTATGTTCAAACGTCCGCCATTTTGTCATAAATCGATATTTTCAAAATCGGCTATGACAAGTACTAGATTATAGTACCTAATTTAATAATCTTTTTGATTTTTTTTTCAGATGATTTTTGAAGAAACGCCAGTGGGTACCGTATACGCAGATTTTTTTACGACGCTCCAACGATCATACAATATCCTTGTATATTTTTGGTATTTTTAAGGGAGACTTTGTCTTTGAAATTGCAGCGGGAGATGTTAGCGGCTCAACATGAGCAGCTTGAAGAAGAGGAGGGATGCCTCTATGGACCAGGCATTGCCGATTAGCGGTAATTATAAACACATTTGTGTAAACACATTACAAAACTTTTAACGCGTTTTTCTCGAAAACACGTTTTTAAAAATGGCTGACATTCTCCTGACCGCTGTAATTAACATATCGACCTGAAATTTGGAGAGCATACTCAGAAAATACGTCTTCACGGAATGACGGATCGTTTTTTCGATAGATACATTTTTGCATTTATTATTTATCTTTTTATGCGAAAAAAAACGCAAAAATTCGATTTTTTTTAAATTGCCGCCATTTTCCGAAATTTGTACTAAACGAAAAACCCATCCGTCATTCCATGACCAAAGGGTCACAGATTGATAATATGCTTTGAATTTGCGTTTCGGATCAACAAAGAGGGGGCAGTGATGTCAGCCGTTTACCTCCCGCGATTTAACGACCTGTTTTCGCGGAGCTGCTACGGCCACCATTTAGGTTTCTTCTTTTTTCAAAAAAAAAATTTTTTAACGTTCTGTATATCACGAATAAAAGCAAGAAAAAACAGCACTCAAAAAGCTTTACTCGTTTCCTTTAAAAAAAAATAAAATGTAAACACCTGAAATATGGCACTCCAAGGACAAAGTCTTCCTTAAATAAAGAAAATGAAACATATTTTTGAATGTATGTATTTTTAGATAATTAAAACCCCAATCCGAAATTTCAAATAGTATATCTTGAAAAAATTTACAAACATGACCCTTTTTCAGCTCCTAGGTATTCTAAATTTCTCTCACTGTCAACTCGACCCGACCAACTTCGAATTCTCGCGAATGTCATTTTTCATCCCATCTTTATAATCATATGTACGCAATGTACTTGCAATTTTTATAATTCCAAGTACGCAATGTCGAAATATAAAGCGATACTGATATATTAGCCTGACCTTCACCAACGTCAATCATTTTCTCGTGTCTGGCGCAACAATGATGCTGCCGGTTGTCATCGCCGCCGTGTCCTTTTCTGTTTTCGTCAATTGCGCCGGTGGTCTCGGAGTCGTCGGCTCTGACTGCGATTCAATGGAAAATGAAGCATTGTTCAATAAAATGGCTTCTCTCATAGGAGTGTCGAACGAACACAAATAAGACCTTCAAATTGACGATTCAAAGAAAAATCGGTCATGTAAAATCGAAGCTATAGCTCATTAGATTCGCTGTTTGGGTTTGTTTGGGTTTGGGCTGCGCTATTTTGATAGGCATTTCGTAAAATTCGCCTCGAACGTGTATGACAGTATTGTAATATACCTTTGCGTACCTAGTCGAACGTTTCCAAGATGAAGGAACAGAACGAAACTGCTCAAGATAATTCGCCACCACCAATTCGATTTTTGCCAACTGTTCATCTCCATCTTCTTTCACTCTTAAATGTCGAAAAAAAAAGATGGATTTTCTATCTTTATACAGAATATCCAATGTTCTGCCACCCACGTGGATACGAGAAAGCAATATCGGCGATTGGCATCAACGAGCAAAAAAATGAAAAGAATATTCCAATTAAATAAAATCACAAAAAAAAATCAACTACGCAAGACTTGAGTTTGTTCTCGTATTTTATTTTAAAATTCTCGTCTACGGACAGAAAATCGGTAGCATCATTTTTACTTGATCCGATCGAGAATTTTTAGTTTTATGATTACTGAAATGTTCAATGAGAAATTGAATATTGACAGGATCGAAAATTTTTCGTTTTGTGATTACTGAAATGTTTAATGAGAAATTGAATATCGATAGGATCGAAAGATTTTAGTTTTATGATTACTGAAACGTTTAATGAGAAATTGAACATTGACAGGGTCGAGAATTTTCAGTTTTGTGATTACCGAAATTTTCAATGAGAAATACGGCCCCGAGAAAGCAGGGTACGAGAGAAATTTTGCGATAAACCGTGCGAGAGATCGATCGTTATGAAGGGCACACAGGTTTACCCTCGCAGGTTGAGATCTGCGGTAAGACTGATGGGACTGGGTGAAACAAGATCCCGTCCATCCTGACAGCCACCGATCTCTATTAAAATCTGTCTCGCTCACTCGCCGGTTACACATTTGCTTTACGAGACAACGGTCCATCGGTACGTATTATTCGATAGCGTCATGAGTTCACTCGTGGATCAGCAGTGTTCACTAATGCTGGTAGAGAAAAATTCGAGCTAGCCCTGGACTAATACGGAACATCAATTAAGTGTCCGCTTTCGATTTTGTTACAACTCATATATGAGGGATTCTTCGTCATTCAGCCACTTTTTTTCGACCATCTCAGACCTGCCCCATAATTGATTATATGAAATTACTAATAAAAGGTCATTTTAGTAGTAATTTACTACTAAAATTACTACTAAATTTTAGTAGTAAATTTTAGTAGTAATTTACTACTAAATTACTACTAAAATTACTACTAAATTTTAGTAGTAAATTTTAGTAGCAATTTACTACTAAATTACTACTAAAATGATATTCACATAGAATGATGAAAAAAAATGTATCATTCTATGTGAATTTTTTTCAGATTTTTTAGCTCAACATTTTAGAAAATGTTTTTTTTTTCCAAATGAATATATCTCGGAAGTAGTACAGTCGTGCTGTCGCTGAAAAAACCTGGAATCTAAGAAAATTAGACGAAGGCTAGTTTTTTGAGAGGTGATTTTGTAGGTGCCACGGGTGCTAAATCCAAGTTTGCCTAAAAATCGGGGTGTAGGGTTCTTTTTTAGGGGATGAAAGGCGATGAGGGTGGATTAATGGCAAACTACAATCCCTACGAGGTCGGCGCCGTGAGACAAACTGTTCAGAAAAATCCGGCCTTTAGTTTTGTCCACAGTGCCGAAGTCGTGGAAGTTCATTTTGAGGGTGAAAAAGTGGGGTGAAATTTTGAAAAATCGGTTTTAATTCAATAACTCTTTAGAAAAAAATCGTACGTTTTTTGTTCAAATGGGAACGTTGTAGCCCTTGAAAAGGCACGTCGATCGAGTATTCGATCATCACTCTTCGATAATATCTTCACCCCCAAAAAATGGTTAAAAAACTAAAAAAAAAATAGTTTATTGAATAACTCAAAAACAATCGGTTTTTCGAGTATGCTTCAAATGTACGAAATGTAGAGAATAATTTTTTCCATATTTTCGTTGCTATGGACCACCCTTGAATTTTGATTTTCCAACCCCTCTCGGGGGTTGAACATTCAAAATGAAATTCTGGGAAAACTATTGACGCCACGAATTCGCCGCCGTGGAAGAATTTGTAGCTTGAGCCCTCAGCTACATTTTTGTCCACAGCGCCAAACTCGTATCTCTTTAGTTTCGGTCAATAGTTTTTCCAGAATTTCATTTTGAATTTTCAACCCTTGAGAGGGGTTCGAAAAAGCAAAATTCAAAAGTTGTGAATAGGAACGAAAATATAGAGAAAATTATTCTCTACATTTCGTACATTTGAGCCATCCCCGAAAAATCGATTGTTTTTGAGTTATTCAATAAACAATTTTTTCGTCAATTCTTCAACAATTCTTTTGGGGGTGAAGATATTATTGGAGAGGGTTGATCGAATACTCGATCGACGCGTTTTTTCAAGGGCTACAACGTTTCCATTTGAACAAAAATTGTATGAATTTGTCCTAAAGAGTTATCGAATGAAAACTGATTTTTCAAAATTTCACCCCACTTTTTTACCCCCAAAATGAACTTCCACGACTTCGGCGCTATGGACAAAAATAAAACCCGGATTTTTCTGACCATTTTGTCTTCCGGCGCCGACCTCGTGGGGGTTGTAGTTTGGCATTAAACCACCCCCATCCCCTAAAAAAACCCTACCCCCCGATTTTTAGGCACACTTGGTTTTAGCACCCGTGGCACCTACAAAATTACCTGTCAAAAAACTAGTCTTCTAATTTTTTCCGATTCCAATATACAGCACGACTGTACTAAAACTAGAAGTAACTGAAAAGAAATGTTTCTACATAAAAATTGTAGTTTTGTGTTAGCTTTCGAGCGGACGACTTGACATTATTTTTACGTTCCGGTAACGCTAATTTTTTACCAAAAAAAGGGGGAAATTATTTTTTAATTAAAAAACGGCCATTTTTGTTTGGCTGAAAAAATTACAGAGTCTTCCAGTATGTCTGACGATATCGCAAAAAAATCGCCAGAGTGGCAGGGTTCGAGGTTCTAGGATAAAAAAATGAAACCACACAAATTAATTTTTTCCATCCAACGCGCCATCAAACGACTGCTCAGTCGAAGGAAAAAAAAGAAAATCCGTCCTGGTTGCCTCTCACGTAGTTCTGGAATTCTATGTACTTTTTATCGATAGTTCGCTTTATAGTAGCGATTTTGTTTTTCGTTGGGGGGGGGGGGGGCAACTTCCCAAAGTTTACTCGAGTGTAACGTTGTAAATATTTCTCTGATGAGGAAAAGTTGTGAAGACATTTACCAGAACTCTTCCGGGGGTAACCAGAACTCAAGAAAAAAATTCATTTTTCCGAAAAAAAAAAAATTGGGTTCACCAAAGCATACGCCATCTCACTCTTTTTAGGGGTTATGTAAAAGTAAAAAAATCGCGTTTTCCGAAACCAATATATTTTGACAGTATATCATCTTATAAATGTTCCCTGAAAGTTTTAAGCTGATCAGATCTAAATCGACAGATTTATAGGCTGTTATGTTGACGCTCGCCGGAACGCTGGGAATGTCGTTCGAAACTTTAAACGCCTTTTTCTCGAAAGTACATTTTCGAAGTCAGTTAGCAAAATATATCGAAAACTACTGCATCGATCTGCCCGAATTTTTTAGGGCTTTTTCTATTTGTAAAAATATTGTATTTGATTGAAGGATTTTTTTCGCTGTATACTTTCGATTTGATAAGCGAAAAATGCCCACTTTTCCGCAAAAATCGAGGCTCTCACGTTGAAGACGCGCCATTTTTTTCTGAAATTGTTTATTTCGGAAACTCCCTGGATTAATCATACGACAAACTAATATTCTAACGAAATCTGTTTGATTTTTTTGATCGTAATTTTTCGCAATTATAATCGATTTTATTTAATATAATCGAAAATTTGAAATTATTACCCAAATTATAATCGATTTTGTGACATTATAATTGATTCACAGCCGATGGTTATATCTCATATAACCGGGTTCATGATATTTTTTCAAATACCTAATTTTTGTACAAATTTAGGATCGTGATTTTCTATTTTTTAAATCGCTAAATTTAACTTTTTTCGACTGTTACAACTAGACACAACCTGTTAGGTCAGACCTTGCATCATCAAGAACACCGCGATTTCGATTTTCGTTCAATTGTACATACCAATGGAGCAAAAGATTACCAATGAAGAAAATATTCTGCTTATTTTCTCGTTTTATCGGCGGTCCCGGACATCATCAATTCACATCGACAAGGGAACAAATAGACAAAAGATTTTTGCTGCCTAAGCACGGGTACGTTAATAGTATAGATTTTTTTAAAATTATATGCAATATGTCGACATTTCCGGCACCTAAGTAGGAGAACAAATGTTCTCAAAATTCATTGCATTTTATAGTCCGATCAATGTAATTCTGAAAATTCTCAACCACTAGTACCGATAGGCGGTCAGTAACTCGTGACAAATTCAAGAGACAGTTGCATGCGTTTTATCTCGCGTTCCCAATAATCCCCCAACGTTTTTACAAGTATATGATCCGACATCGTTCAACTATTCGCGTTAGAATTCGAAACTCCATAAGCAACAATGGCCCAATGATCTTACGATTTTGTACCAAATTAGACGCGGAAGTACGCGAAAAAGGTCTGCATTTTTAGGTTATGTTTATTAGCACGTTATCCCTTGATAATTCCGTGAAGCTACCAAATCTACAAATTGCCTGTCGTGCGCAATAATTAGCGTTCAAATATTCTTTTCAAACAGACATTACCATCTCTGAACTATCAATTACATCCCGCGTTTTTCACTCTCCATCATCGCGTCGTGTTTTTAACCTCAAATATTTTGTTCCATCTTCACGCATATCGTATCCGTTTTTACAATCGAGCATTGAATGAAAAAAATCCATCATGCGGATTTTTAAGCTTCTGAGTTTGTTCTGCGACTTTAATCGAAATGTGATTCGTGTAACTTTCACGATATTGTACTACGGTAAGGCGGAGTGTTCATGGCATTGTTCTTTGCAGCGCGCAATGTCAAAGTCCAGAAAGAGTCTATCCGCTTGGATGTCTTGCGACCGTTGTCGCTCGACAATGACGCAGAAGGAGTTGTCGAGCCACGAGACAAACTGTCCTCCGCCTAGCGAAGATTGGAGTCACAGTTATCTACACGACGGCATTCTTTACAGTACTCTGGAGACTTACACGACGCAAGGTATTCCTTCTCGACTGCGCCACCCTATCTTTTTTCATCAAGATTCCATTAGCGGAAGAACCTCTTGATAAAATCACGTCGTATCTTACAGGATATCGAAAGATTTCCGACGAGAATATCGCACTGCTGTTTTATTAATAAAAATAAATGTCGTACGTTTGTTTTCTAAGAACAGCCGAAAAATATATCGGAGAGAGAGATGAACAACATGATATTCATGGCCCAGTCGGCCATGCAATTGTGCCAAATTGCCATCGCCGATCCTGTCGTCGTTGAAGGAAAAACTACCTCAATTGTCAGAACTGCGTGGCCCACAAATGACAAGACTTTGATGAGCGTTTCCATGACGAAGAAAGGTATGGGAAATTCAAAAGCGTGCAATGGCTCTAAATACAAAATAGGTGCTCTAGCTTCAATAGAATTGAAGTTTGTATCGTTGGAATATAACAACAATTCTTTGTTATATTCTCATTTCCTGATTTTGACTATTGGGCCGTTTATTGCAGATTTATATCGTAGATCTCTAAAAAAGTCTAGTAAAAAATGGTTGGGCGATTTCCGTAAGCAAAATTTATGCCACGATAGGATTGAAACGATTCAGAAAATGTGATTTTCATTTCGTTCCAACGATGCAAACTTCAGTCTCATTTGACATACGCAGCATTGGAACGCAGCCATTTATTTTAAATTTCTTTATTTTCTCTTTTTGATCATTATCGAAAATCACGTTTTGCCGATTTTTGTTGCAGGCAGATAAAAAAATGTTGCTGAAGTTTGCATCGTTGGTATGCAACGAAAATTCTTTTTCATTTCCTTTTTTCGCCATTTTCATTGTTATCTAAATTAACTTTTGATGGATTTAGGTTGTAGGTCTCCAATAAGGATGTTAGAAAAGTTACGGTAGCTTTGATTTGCCAGAAAAAAAAATGGCAATTGGAAGAGAAAAAAATTTCGTTGCGTTCCAACGATGCAAACTTCAACGTCATGATAAAAAAGGATTGTAAAAAAGTTTGTGTGATTTTCGTAGTTTGTAAATCTAGAGAGGGATTTGAACAATGAAAATTGACTCATTGTATTTCAACGACAGAAACTTCTTTCCATTCTTTTAATCCTTTTGATTGAGGATGTGGGATATTTCATGAAAATACTTGAAAACCTTTAGTTTTCACGTAATTTCAGAAAACAGTGAAATTCTTGAGGTAACTATAAAGTAATTCAATTCGAAAAGGAGCGAATATAATAGCCTTTTAAAATGGACGAAATTTAAAAAATACCTAACACGGAACTCGACTGCGCGGTCGCATTTCACGGCTTGTAATTATCTACAATTATAATTATCGTTAACCGAAAAAATCCTCGTTCCAAATCAAGCCACAAATTACTAAATCTCCGTACACACGGATTGGCCGGTACATTTTTTATTTTCCCCCGTATTAACCCTCAACAGCAATGGAAACAAGCAGAATCGATGGTTTGGTGAAGGTATCGAAATTGTCGACCGAGCCATCGTACGCGCGTGAGATAGAAATTCTGTACACGGGAAAGTCGCCACTGCCGCGAGTCACACCAGAATTGGAAGTTCTCGTGAAGAATTACAACGAGAGACGAATATTTACCATTGAGAATCGCATAAGCGTGCCTTACTACGGCAAAAATTTGTCATTTAAAATCGTCGCGCTGAAGGCCGACGATACAAACTCTCCGAACAACGATATATCCGATGAATTCGAGAAAATTCGAATTGCCGACGAGGCGAATAAAAAATTCTACAAAGCCATGTACAGTACAAAATGGAAAATTCTCCAGAGACCGGAGGAGCGGGACGAAGTGGATTTTTCCAATCCGTGCTTGACGATAGAAGACCTCGGTGGATACGAGGCCCTCATAGCCGATTTGCGCGACGTCATGGACGTGGCACTCGGAAAGTGGAAGAGAATCAAAGGTTTCAACATTCCGCGAGGGGTATTGGTGTACGGCACCGCGGGAGTCGGAAAGTCCGTGATAACGAACGCCGTGACCTCGGCGTACGAGGATGTAAAAGTATTTTCAATAAACAGCTGGGAAATTCAGAGCAAGATACAGGGCGAAACGGAGGCTCGTTTGAGCGAAATATTCCAAAATGCCAAGCTCCAATCACCGAGTATAATATTCATCGAGGACATAGACATGTTGTGTCCGCGTAAGGGCAGCCCGAGCCAGGACAACGACAAGAGAACTTACGCCGCGTTCGTTAAATTGCTCGACCATCTTAGACTGGGCGACGTTAACGTCGCTGTGCTCGCAACGACCTCGAGGCCCGATCTCGTTCACGGCACACTGCGCCGCGCCGGCAGACTCGACAAGGAATTCGAAATTTCCGCACCAACGCCCCAAATGAGAAAAGACATACTGGGCAAAATTTTGACGAAAATGCCGAATCGTCTGAGCGACGAGGAAATCGAACGAATCGCATTCACGACTCACGGATTCGTAGCTTCCGATCTCTACGGTCTGTGCTCCGAGGCTGCTATGTACGCGATGAAGAGACATCACGCGAGTTCGGAATGCGAGAAGGAAATTGAGATCGATTACGAAGATTTGAGCAACGCAATGCGAGTGGCTAAGCCCTCGGCAATGAAGGAAGTCGTCGTTGAGGTTCCAAATGTCAAATGGCAGGAAATCGGTGGCCAGAAAGGCCTGAAACTCAAACTCAAACAGGCAGTCGAATGGCCACTCAGACATCCGGAGGCTTTTGCACGTCTTGGCATAACTCCACCACGTGGTCTTCTCATGTTTGGACCACCCGGTTGTTCCAAGACTATGATCGCCAAGGCTCTCGCCACCGAGAGCAAACTGAACTTTCTCAATATCAAGGTACGCATTTTACGAACGAATACGGCCGGTTTTACGTGCTTCACAGTTTTTCGCGAAATTATTGTAGATTTTTCTATAAACACATTTTATGGACAAATCTATAAACACAGATTTTAAATCTATAAACACATTTTCTATTAGGAGTACAACTTTGCAGTGACCGTTTTACTTAGAGAGCCACTGCGGCCGAAGTAGTGGCCCTAGCTCAATAAAAAAGTGGCATCATAAACTAGAGGCTCTGCCAATGTAAACAATTTAAAAAAGCTAACGGATACGTGTATGCATTATAAAGTTATTGGCACTCAAACATGGCAATCTACGATCCGAATTCTCAGCATTTGCGGGAACTGCTCCAAAGACAACAAAGGAAGGAATTTTTGCACCGGATTGTGACTGGAGATGAAAAGTGGGTTTACTACGATAATCCTAAACGCCGAAAATCATGGGGACTGCCTGGTCATATTCCGTCATCGACGCCCAAACCGAATATTCACGGATCCAAAGTGATGCTGTGTATCTGGTGGGACCAGCTGGGCGTTGTGTACTATGAGCTGCTCAAACCATCCGAAACCATCACAGGGGAACTCTACCGACGTCAGTTGATGCGCTTGAGTAAGGCACTCAAAGAGAAACGGCCGCAATTCAACGAAAGACATGACAAGGTGATACTGCAGCATGACAATGCCCGAGCCCATGTTGCAAATGTCGTGAAAAAGTACTTGGAAACGCTGAAATGGGAGGTTTTATCCCACCCGCCGTACTCTCCAGACATTGCCCCTTCCGACTATCACTTGTTCCGGTCAATGGCACACGACTTGGCTACCCGCAATTCGGTACTTACGAAGAAGTCAAAAATTGGGTCGATTCCTGGATTGCCTCCAAGGACCAAGACTTTTATCGACGCGGGATTCGAATGCTACCTGAAAGATGGGCCGAGAGTCGTAGCTAGCGACGGGCAGTACTTTGATTAAAAAATATGTAGCCACTTTTTTATAATAAAGCCTTAAACTTTTGAAAAAAAACGGTCACTGCAAAATTGTACTCCCAATATAAACACATTTTATAGATTTTTCTATAAACATGACCATCTTCCAGGGACCCGAGCTCTTTTCTAAATGGGTCGGCGAATCCGAGCGAGCCGTGCGCGAGGTCTTTCGGAAGGCAAGGCAGGTCGCACCGTCGATCATCTTCATCGACGAAATCGATGCTCTCGGAGGCGAACGAGGCTCTTCGTCGAGTTCCGGCGGTAGCAACGTCCAGGAACGTGTTCTCGCGCAATTGCTGACGGAGCTCGATGGCGTTACAGCTCTGGGAAATGTGACCCTGGTAGCCGCTACGAATCGACCCGACAGAATCGATAAGGTACGTTTGAATCGGTTATGCCCATCGCCGTTTTTCCGGGAATAGGGTATTTTATTGCACGGAAATCATCCTGAATGGTCAATTATTCTATAATATGCTCACAGTCTTGTTTATCTTGGTGAATGTCGGTATTTACGATATAAATCGGCAATAAAATTTAAATATGTCATTTAAATTTAAGTTGTCAGATATGTAGTCACGTGACGCATGTGACGTCACATGCCAGTAAACAAGGTAAAGAATCTATATCGCCGCTGAGTTATCGCACAGCAAACCTTTCTCTTTGTGCTTATTCGAAGGAGGAAATCCCTTCAGACGCCCGAAAATGAGTCATTTTTCATGAATTTTTTTTAACGGTGATAAAATAATCGCATCGTTGTAAAATTGTGACATTATCTTATTACAACTTTTAAATGTTAAACAAAAATTATTTTCCAAACGAAACAAAATGGCGGCGTTAAAGGGTTTTCTCTTAGGTGTCTTTTGAAAAACTGCTCATGTTATAGCTCAAAAAGTTATTGATCGATCTGGCTGAAATTTTGGGAGGTTTTACACTATAACATTATTTGAAGGATATACCTAAAGTTTTAGGGTCATCGCGTATATAAATTACTTTTTTTGGGGTAAAAATTGTCGAGATAATGGTCAAAAATATGAAAATTTGATTACAAAGCCTATTTCATTTTTATACTTTTTTATATTTTTATAGGTATATCCTTCCAATAATGTTATAGTGAGAAACCTCCCAAAATTTCAGCCAGATCGATCAATAACTTTCTCAGCTATAACATGAGCAGTTTTTCAAAATACTCCTAAAGAAATACCTCATAACACTGCCATTTTGTTTTAAAAAAAAATGTAACACTTGAAAGTTGGAATAACATAATATCAACATTACAAAATGATGCGATTATTTTATCACCTTTAAAAAAATTCACGAAAAATGACTTATTTTCGACGTCTAAAGGCGTTACCCCCACTTGTAGCGCAAAAAAGGCCTTTTTCATGAATTTTTTTGAAGAAAACTACAAAACTTTTTTAATCGATCAATATACCATCTTAAAGAACACATCTTGAAGAACTTTCAGTAATTTTTTTATTGAAAAATATTACATTGTTTAGTGGCAAATGGCCGTCAATGAAATAATGTTTTTATATGCACGGTTTGCGGTGACCAACATTGCGGCGAAGTGGATCATCTGAAAAAAAAATGCGGATGGATTTAGTCAAATATAAGTATAAACTAGTCTTTAATCGAAGGATTTTAAAAAAATATTCATTTTTCACAAAATGGCGGACAGTCAAAGTTAATGGTTCGATTTTAACGAAAAAAAACGGCTGTTTTTTCGCTATAAAACGGCCATTTTTTCGAAAAATAAAAATCGAACGATTAAAGACTATATTTTTATGTATTAAATAAGCCTGCAAAATTTCAAGAAAATCGGTTCATTAGTGTTCGAGTAATCTTGGTCACCGACTTCGGAAATGCCATTTTGAGAAAAACGCGTTTAAAGTTTCAATTAGCGGGTCGTTTACACAACGGATTCTTCTCTTTCAACGCTCATATCTCAGTCAATTTTGTTCGGATCGACTTGAAATTTTCAGGACATATTCTCAGATACTTATACTTCAAAAAAATGCAATAAAAAAAAATCGATTTTTTCAAAATCGCAAGTGGGCGTAACCCCTTAAAAGTTGATAAAATGGTAACTATCACTACACATAATTATGAATGAACAGAAAAAGCACGCCAATACACTGAAATAAATCAGAAAATCGCTCATTACTCGTCACAGGACCGCAATGACAATCTATTTACTGTCACTAGAGATCCAACCAATCCTGGATCGTTTCCGTTCACGTGACCAAACGTTCAAATTCATCTAATTTAAAAATTGAAAGAAACTCAAACAGTGCATTTTTTATAGTATTTATAGTATTTATAGTATTTTTATAGCGTTAAATAGTAAAAATCAGGATATCTAAAGTCTAAAGTCGTTAATCAGCGACGATATATGCTACTTAGTTCCTCAACGTTTTTTTTTCCCCAATTTCAGGCATTATTGAGACCCGGTCGTCTCGACAGAATCGTGTACGTTCCACTTCCGGACGCTGAAACGCGGAGTGAAATATTTTCCATTAAATTCAACAAAATGCCCATATCCGAAGACGTTAATGTCGTGGATCTGGTCGATCTTTCGGAAGGATATTCGGGTGCTGAGGTCCAAGCTATCTGTCACGAAGCCGCGATGAAGGCCCTCGAGGAGAGTCTTGACGCCACAACGATAACCAAGGAACATTTCAAAGCGGCCTTCTCGATCGTAACACCGCGAACTCCTGCTAGTCTTGTGCAACTCTACGAGGATTACATGAACAACTTTAAATGAAGAAGAGAAACAACGAGCGTCGAACTTTCGCTTTGACTGCTTGATATCTCTGTGTCAATGAATTTGTTCGATCGAAGACAATATGCGGCCAATTCAGTTGTGGGGAGGACTCGTAGGACAGCCTTAAGGCTATGTGTCATACCGACCGAGCGGTCGTGAGTGCGAGGGAGTTAGCTGATTTGCAGCTTCCCAGTGTTTTCCGAGACGGTTGATATCACGGGAAAAGTAAAAGAAGCACTTTCCACTCTGTTAAACGATGAACAACGTCTTCACGTTTGCCTGATATGCGATTCAGCGAGGAGAAAACTTGGCCGTAGGATTTTTACCGACCGGGCTCGTGATCCATGTCTTCAACCCTTCCTTGACACACTGGGTCGTTTTGATCCGGGCGAATTTCGAATAAAATGCTCACTTGCCTAAAATTGAGAGTTTTCAATAATATTTTATACTATATTTTTTATTTTCCGAATTTTAATTATGCAGACACATTAAGAAATGTTTAAAGTGCATGTCGGATTTTTTTTTTCAATAAAAACCGACTGAAGGGTCGTTAAGAGTAGGTGGATGAAGTACTATCCGAGTCAAATTGACTCAGTATGTCAAAGCCATGGCCAAATATAAGTGTGTCAAGGAAGGGTTAAGGCCACACGGTCCACGCATGGAGCCTAGATATCAGGAGGTTCAGCGAGGCCTTTCAACTCGTCCCGAAAACGAGAACAAGAAATGATGGCGCTGGGGTGCTCCGGAACTTACGTGCCGGGTGCGATCCAAGACAGATCACAGATGATGTACCTAACCCTCATCAGTGTTAAGGGGTAACACCAGTCTAGGATTTAGGAAAGACGTTTTCTTTCCTAAAAATACTTTGGTGTCATAAAAATAATATGCAATTGGTCCTGTAGCAAGTTTTTTAATTTAAAGGTTCAATTATCGATTTGGCCGCAGCGCCTTGGAGCGCGCGCTGAGTCGCTCGTACAACTTTAAACGCGTTTTTCTCGAAACCACTTTTTTCGATCTCGGAAGACGGATTACTCGACCACCTTTGCATGCATCGATTTGAAATTTTAATAGCAGCTTCACAATTATATTCTTTATGAGAGTACGTAACCGTTTTTTGATTAAATGTAAACTTCTTTTTATAAACAATTTACTGCTTTTTTGGCAAAAAATCGATTTATTTCCTTCAAAGTGCGCTATTTTTGCAAAATTTGAAAGCAAATTTCTAGGTAGTCTCATATCTAATAATATATAAATTATCATTTTTTTTTTATTTTTGTTTCAGGTCTTATATTTTAAGAGAAAACCGTTCTCCCGTGAAGCTATATGTAAAAAAAAAAACACGTTTTTCTAGATGGGCTGTATCGCCGCTATTTTGAGTTTGAGTTTGAGATCTTTTCTCGCTTTGGCGTTTTTTTTCCGAACCGTCATGAGGAAATTATGAATCTCCGGATATTTCGACGTTTGATGTCACGATCGGTCTGTCGTGAGGTTAGAAACTCATCCGATCACTTTCACCTCGTTGACCAATATATTACTATATATGTCGGTCGCGCTGCACCCCAGCGCCATCACTTCGGGACATTTTCGGGGACGCTTTTTTCAGCGCCTTTGCATTGCCGCTGAACCTCCTGGTATCTAGGCTCCATGGTTTGAGGTCACGATCGGTCTGTCGTGAGGTTAGAAACTCATCCGAGCGCCATCACTTCGGGACATTTTCGGGGACGCTTTTTTCAGCGCCTTTGCATTGCCGCTGAACCTCCTGGTATCTAGGCTCCATGGGTACACGCTTCGAAATTTCGACGCGGTCACGACGGTATCGTAGGGCTCGTGGTCTTCGGCTACGAGCCGCCGCAAACTACCGTCAGATGTCGCAGCCACCGTCTGTTACTCACACTACAGCACGGTCGTATATACAGGTCTGAGCACTCCGTTAAAAAATGCGTGACTCTAAGTGACGCCTCTATTTGCGCATTCCACCACGGCGCTAGTGAAGGGGAGACACTTTTGTTTATATCGCGTTTACGGGGCATGATGTCTACTGATATTTTCTACTACTTTTCTACTACTACTACTAATGAAAGGAATGCGTGCTACACGTAAAAGGGAAAGAAATTCGCATACGCGCATACATCGCGCTCTGTCGCACATGCCTCCGAGATAGCAGCGCTCCACGCTTTTGCGGCCAATTCCGCAAAGAGAGGCGTCAGATAGAGGCACGCTTTGGGGTATACGGAATATACGGGAGTGCCCAGATCTGTCTATACGACCGTGCACTACAGCGAAGAGCAGAGGCTCTATAGGCGACGGTTCCTGCGATGCGTGTATATGTGTGCACGTTCATGCGAGATCGCCACCAACCACCTGACACTGCCCTACTATTCCTATACGATAAACGAAAAGGCGTGAACCAAAATTATGATTCAAATCAGGGGGCTGTCACCTTTCAGCCCCCTAACACTGGCCTACTGTTCCTATACGATAAAAGGAAACGCGTTTTGTCCCGGCTTTTTAGTTCTTGAAATCGCCACTATCTAGCGTTGGCTGTTATGTGACAGCCTTCGGCTCAATACTCCGATAAGCTGAACAATTCAGTACTTTCGTGGCTTTCGCCTGTTAGCGTTTTTGAGACGTTATCTATTGTGCTCGAACGGAAAATCATTCCAAATATAACAATAGACTTATATATGTAAAATATTCGAAACATCGGCGCAACATACATAAATAGCATTCCTGTCATGTGGCGGTCCTGCTAGTTCCACCATCTCACCGCTACGCGGCTACATCGTACCAGCGTTTCTCACAAGCGGTCGCAGGGGCACGCGTTCCAATATATAAACCGTCTTTCCCCTAGATCCTACCACCCAGCGCGTCTACGGCAGGGTACAGTAACAGCCCTACTGATGAGTCTGTCACTGTATCCGAGACGAAACGCAAACATTCTTTTTCTGCCTCTTCCTATCTTAACGACCTTACAGAACCTGGACAAGCAGCGGATAACTACAGGAGTAGAGAGCCACCGACCGAATCTCTACAGTCACACGACTACTAGCTCCACAGTGCGGCAAGGACATTTTGCGAATAGCATTTTATCTACCAGTGTCAGGAGGCTAGCACCTATCCCCTTATCGTATATAAAAATGTTACGCTTTTTGACCGCTTTATTTAGTTCTACCTCTCCCCGTGGCGCTAGTTGGTCACTGACAATATTCTTATTGCGCAGGCGCAAGGCCCGCCCGGCGTACTTAACCACCCCGACGCCGAATACGACTATTTTGACGTTTGGAGTTTAAGCCGCGGTGGAGAATTGGGGCGGTCCATAAATTACGTCATTTTAAAATAGGGGGGGGGGATCTGATCGTTGGATGACGGTAACGATGATTGGATTATGACGATAGGAAGGATAGGATGATTTTGGGGGGGGGGGGTTTAAAAATCAGCCAAAATCGATGACGTAATATATGGACGGCCCCATTGATGAAATTACCGAAATTACTTATACTCGTGTGTTGTGCACGGTTGTACCTCAGCGTACTCGCGTAATCCTGAAAAGGTGCATTTTTCACCGTACCAGCCGATCCTCGTATTCGAAGCTATGGAAAGTCTTCGAATTATATGTACGCCTGTGCGTATATATACATAGCCGCTGCGCGCGCATCAGGATTGTTCGAGACCTAGCGCTACGAGTGGCAGAGTAGGACAGTATAAACAGAGGATATTTTGCGTAGCAAAAGTTCTGAAAGATACCAGCCCCTGATGCCATACCACTGATGCTATTATACCCCTGATTCAAATCCATCATATACGCGAATATTGATTTTCATAAAGTTATCTACAATAGACTTTTATTCACGTAAAATATTCGAAACACCGGTGCAACATACATATATATGCATGCCTGCCACACGACTACTAGCGCCACAGTGCGGCAAGGACATTTTGCGAACAGCATTTATCTACCATTGTCAGTCCCTTGATCGCCGCCAGTCGAAAAATTGATGCACTAGATTTTCAGGATTGTCGATAATTCGCGATTCCCAGAAGTCTTGACGCCTTTCACCGCCTAAGCCAGAAGCTCTCCTAGTATAGTACTTTGTCAAAATACATTGATAACAATGGACACGATTTTAAAAACGAAAATTACCCGAGATTCAGCTGTGTTCCAGGGTGCAAGACGAGTAACAAAAGTGAATTGTCGTTTCATAAGCCACCTGAAGATTAAGTATTTTGAAACAAGTAGTTGTTGGCTCTGAAAAAGATTCTCTTGAAGCCACCGAGGCGAGTTTATAGTCACTCCACAGGATTTTTCTTACCAAGTTTGTATCTTTATAAATAATAAATCGAGCAATATAAAAAGTTATTTCTATTATCTAGAATGTATAAATATAATTGCAGACGTTCCGCGTAAAAAGAATGCTCTGAAAAATAGAATCACTCCGTGAAACCTGCGAGTGACTTTCATAACCTTTAAAAAAACCTATATCCAGAGCTAATAAAGGAGCGAAAAATAGATTATAGACTACAGTAGCAACTTTACAATCTACCATGGGGGTAAATCCAATAGACAACTCGCAGGAAATCAGGAACGAAGTAATTGTTTCCCTCCGAGGCTGTACGTTGACCGGCCATATTAAAATACGCTGCGTCACCTGAGGACGTGAAAATTGCAAATATTTTAAGATTTTTACAAGGGATGTTTGAAATTATACGTATACATTGTGCATGACAGAAATAAGTTTTAATATTGCTCGGTTTATTATTTATAAAGATGCAAAAAATTGGGATGAAGAAATGTTATGGCGTGACTACGAACGCGCCTTGATGGCCTAAAAAGAGTGATTTTCAGAGCTAACAACCATTTTTTTAAAACAATCTTTAGGTGGCTTGTGGAACGACAATTCACTTTTATTTTCTTTCTTGCACCCTGGAACACAGAAGAAGCTCGAGTAATTTTTCATTTTTTAAATCTTGTCCATTGTTATCAATGTGTTTATAGAAAGTTGACGATACTAGTAGAGGTTCTGCCTTAGGGCGCGAGAGGCGCCAAGACTTTTGGGGAACGCGAATGTTGCTAGTTTTATGTTAAAAACTCTAAACTCCAATTTCTTCGTAACTTTTTCATTGATTCAGTTGAAACAACGCTGAAAATGTGTGTTTTCATCATCGACAGCCTAAAGGTGCTGAAATATACATGAATTCGGTGCATCAGTTAGTAATTCACCATTCATCCTGTTGTAAATACAAACTATGCAAATTGTATGCAAAATGTCGACTGTCAGGCTCTTTCTTCAACAATATCTCATGTACACAATAAATTTCATCACAATTGATTGTATCGTTTGGGCGAAATTAGGGCTCAAAATTTCGAAGTGGTCGGAGCGTGTGATTCATGGCCTTGAGGCGAAGTGGAAGAAGTACCACGTGATCGATGCGTGCAAAAGAGATAGCTGAAAATTTCGAACAGCGATTTTCCAGAGATTAATAATATTAAGGGCAAAAAATCGTCTAGCTCTGCATTGGGGAATTTCCCAGAAACTGATGCTTAGTTTCTTTTCTAAAAAAACTCAATCATCCATGAGAAAACTCGATTCGCCAATTTGTGAGGTTACGTTGACCTTGTACATACCCTTAAGGATGAGAATTATTTGACTGAGTTCAAAGTTTCAGTTACAATACGTCGAGAAACTTTATTGAGATACAATTATATATGCAAAGGACTTCAAGCTGATAAAAACACGAGGACGACGAGAAAAAAATGAACGATGGAGATTCAGACAAATTTGTAACCCTTCGGGAGTTTCTCGTATTTGGCTGTCAGTCGCCTTTACGCTGAGTACACTTTGATTAAATTCTAGTACCACATACCACTCGGCAGAATGTCAGTAATCGTTAAAAATCCATGCAGATGTAACTTGGTGTGCTTCGAACGTCTCAAAAATTCCTGGTGAGGAATTGTCATTGAGTTCATATATGTATATATATCAATATAATATATATTTCGATTTGACGGGAAATATTATTTTTACGAAAAGATATATTACATGAAGTGCGTATGAAATTATCGTCAGTTTTTTTAAAGAAAGAGCAAAAGTAAAGTTTATATACATATTTTATTTTCTCGGTCTACAAAGACGGGTGACCTTTATTTCCATATACGAAAAAAAAACATTCAATAATTCTTCTGAAGCATTTAAGGGAGTATTATGCAATGGTAAATGTTTACTAGAAATTCCGAACAATGCCAAGAAAAATTATTTATTTTTATTAACATAAAACTTATAACTTTCCAATTGAATTGTAAAGAATATCAGTTCCCATTACCTCGATACTTTTGGTAGTTATCTAAAAAAATATTGGTTGGATTTGTTTCAAAAAAATTGTGGAAGCAATTTAGCAACGCAAATTTTCAATTATTCGAATGTTTTTTTAATTTCAAAAAGTTATAATTAATATTTTTACAATAAACTCTTGACTCCTTTCATTTTTCGGATATATTATTGCGTCAAAAAGTTTTTTCATTCGACTCTTTCGGCCTATGGCTGTGATTAAATTCCATGAATTTAGCTGCCTCCCATGCTGTCCTCCGGTATGCTGTTATCCGATTCTACCTTCCGACGACCCGTCCTTCAGTTGCTGCAAGAGAATACCACCAAAATGCAAACAATCTCCGAAACTTTCCCAAAAGGACATCTGCCCACCGGATCTCGTTCCACACTCGGGTCCTTTGCCCTGCAGGGCTTGCTACGAGTGTCCCTCAACAGCCTGTTGCCCTCCAACTTTTGGAGGAAATTGTTCGAAGCATTAATGATGAATACGCTTTTGGAGAAAATCTCCAGACATTCCACCTTTTAAAGTATTTACAAAGCCACTAAGATGAAGACCTCGTTCACGGTCACTCCTGTATCGTATTTTTCATAAAAATAAAACAAAATCGAATATCCGAGCGATTCTTTTCTGTTTGCATCGAAGCTTCATCTTCAGACCGCTCTCGAAATTTGACCCAACGGTGACGTTTTTCTCTCCACCACTCACGAACCAAAATCCATTTAGGTAAAGGCCAAAAACAATTTTTTTTTTTTCTTCAAATCACTAACATAATTTATTACATATTTGAAATGTAAATATGTCCGTTGCTGTTAAGTGTTTTCGGCCATACGACAAAAAAGCTTTGAGAACGATAATGGAATGGTGAGTTGAACGCGTCTGTCGTATTCGTACCCGGAAACATAAATCTTGTTTGATCCTACGTATAGATGTAGCTAAAAATATCTTCGACCTTGCACCACCCACTTTTTAATCTTTCGGTCACTGCTTTTTCTATTTGTTTTTTTTTTATTTTTATTTTAGTATTGGTTGACTACAAGAAAATTACCATTCAGCTCGAAGATTATATTAGTGGTTAATTTTGATCGTGAGTTGAAAAAAAAAAACACTAAGGTTTTGTCATAATAATTCCAATAAGTGCTGGATGTCCACCGCCACCGGATCCCCAATGTCCTCCGATGTGTTGTATTCCACCTCCGCCCGTAACTCGATGCTGTCCTCCGCAACAAGGCTCCACGATGTGCTGCAATAATTCCTGTCCTGTTGCACCACCCTCGTGCTGCCAGCAAACTCCTTGTCCAGGAGCTGTTCGTCAGCCGCAAAATCCCTGCTGTCCACCGAGCCCGATTATCAATCAAGGTGGATTTTTCTATGCTGCGAAGAACTGCTGAGCCTCGATTTTCTCTTTGCATTTCCATGGAACTTTATTTGTCAAATTAATGAAGAATTTAATAAAAAATATCTGAACTGATGTCCGAGTGTTATTAATACAACTTGAAGACGAAAACAATTTCCCAAGCATATTGATCAATAATAATGACCTTTTGAATTTTATTCTGATTCGGTACATCGAAGCATTATTCTAGTCTAGAAATTTGGAGGAATCGATTTTTTTGCATTTTTTTAAAGTACCCGAGTAAAAATGAATATATATAATCATATATAATTGTATACAAAAATTGGCCCGATAGAATTGTATACAATTGTATGTGATCAATTAATATACAATTATATATGATTATATATATATATATATATATATATATATATATATATATATATATATATATATATATATATATATATAATCATATATAACTGTATATCGTATATATCGTATATCAATTAATATACAATTATATATGATTATACATATATATATATATATATATGTATATATATAATCATATATAATTGTATATTAATTGATCACATACAATTGTATACAATTCTATCGGGCCAATTTTTGTATACAATTATATATGGTTATATAGATTCATTTTTACTCGGGTATAGGCTTAAGAATATGTCCTCAAAAGGAAAGTTCGATATTCCCTATATTTACGCCAACAAACGAGACCAAAATAGGATCGGTTGGAGTTACAAACTTCAGAACTTGTAAGGGAGCTAGAACTGCTCGTAGAGAAGCACGAGCTTCGGAAAATCATCATTTCGAAATCTAGGAAAACTTTAGGAGGCAGAAATGGCCGATTAATATAACGTAGGTATAACATGCCATTATACCACTTAGATAGTTGCGGTTGTCCCAAATTGTACCTAAAACTTTAAACACGTGTTTCTCGAAATTGCTTTTTTCACCCTGGTTGACATAAAATCTCGAGTTCTCAAGCGATTGACTTCGAATTTGGTATGGACCTTCACTATATATCCCTATATCGTCCCTACCTTGGGGATCGCGAAATTATTATTATTAATATTTTTAAGAAAATAAGAAAAAACTTTTTGAAAAGGGCAAAAAATTAACTTCTTTTCAAGCAGTAGCCACTAAAAAAAATCTCTTTGGGACCTGCCATAATTACATTCTTATTGATCAAGAGAATTGGTGTTGTTTCTGTTTCAGATAAATGGGAGCTTGGGAATCGTGTCACCTCAACCCTTTTTTCTAGACCATGTTAAGAGGCCCATAACTTTTACAATTTTTATGTTTTTGCACATTTTTATTTTTATTTTGGGAAACATCCGTAAAAAGATGGTAAAAATGGTTACTAAAAATATGGTTTGATTTTTTTCGTCAAGCCCGAAATTTAGGCCTGTAGACCAGAATTCTGCCTTAAGGCAGAATCGTTTGCGATATTGATTAGAACTACAACGATATTGCAATAATTATTACCATGATTATAGATACTGCCGCACGCGTCATTTATTTTTCCAATTCACGACTGACTTCCGGTGTATCAAAATTGTCAATTAAAATAGAAGCTTATTGCGCGATATCCACTCGATTTATTGACCGAGTGTTTCAAAATTCCGCTGTGCCGCTCATTGCGAGATGATCAACGTAATTGTATCACGGCGACAATGAGGTAATGTACTCCATTTACAATGGTGCGTATTGCAGGAATTATGTCAAAAAGTAATTTGGTTAATTCGTATTTTGATGGGAAAAGTATTCGATTGATCAATCCGAAGAATTTACTCTATATTATCGTCAATATTTATCATTTCTACGATCTTGTGCTACAAAATAATGAAGAAAAATAACTTCACGTGCCAAATGTATCGTGAATGTGTGAACTTTGATTTTACAGCATTTTTTAAAATAAATTGATCAACTTCAATATACGAATTTTAATGCAGTACAATATCACTAGATAATTAATTCTTATTAGTTTGCCACCTTTCAAACACACGAGAAATCCCGCTTTGGAAAAAGAGGACGAGTTTCACGGATCCGTTGCATCCTCGGCACCCTTAATCACCCACAATGGTGTTGTTGAAAAAAGACCAACAACCGACCGGAAGTTAATTCGAAGTCGGCCGGCTCACTGTGATGTGGAGTTTGAATACTTGGTGCGTTAGAAAATCAATTAAGGGGTTATTCTACTGTGATGGGTAGAAAAATAAGCTATTTTCAATAAACATTTTTTTTGAAAACTGTTTCATGTATCAGTATAAACTTTTTTCCACTTAAAAGTACGCTCTTACAGAAAAAATTGTTGCATATAAATGTATATTTATTTAACAATTTATAATCGTGAAAAGGCATGAAAAAAGTATGTTGCTGGCGTTGATGATTTGCGCTCTCCAGGTAATCGGAAACGAAAAATTCCAATCTACAAAATTATTAATCTATATAAGTGTCGCCATCGCCCGAACTAGGATTATTATTTTATATTACAAAGTAACAAAATGGCGTCGTTTTTAGCAAATGTATTCGGAAAACTCGTTTTTCTTGTCATAATTCGGACGAAAGTATGAGTTCAAATTAATATTTTTTGTTAATCATATTTCAGGCGATAGCCATACATATGCTGAATATGCAGTTCATTTTTTAGCCCGATTAGTTAAGGGGCTATGCCAGTGTGAACGCTGAAAATTTGCGTGAGTTTCGGGAATTTTTTGGAAGAAAAGTACTCAATTAAATGTTTCGGAAAATTAAGAATATATTTGGCTATACATGACCTATATTACATAATTTTTTCATAGAAAGATATTGAGATCCAAGCGACTTATTCGCTGCCTTCCGAGGCGCCTAAAAAAAAGTTCCTCCACTGCTGACATGATTCCGGCCGATTGAGTAGCTGAAACCGAAATAGAAAAAAATGTCGTTAAACTGGAAGGTATTTCCTGTACAATGACGTAGGATTTTCGAAAAATATCAAAATCTAACAAAATGACGTAGTTATGAAAAAAGTCTATTTTCTTGCCTATAAAATGGTCGTTTTTTCAATGCCAAATCGTCAATTTTTATCCAATCAAAAATATCCTACGTCATTGTGGAGTAAATATATTCAAGAGTACTCAGTTCAAATTTCAAGTCAATCGGATAATTGCTCTTTGAGTTACAATGTCAGCAAATTTGAAAAATCTCATTTCGAGAAAAACGCGTTTAAAGACTTAACTATCGATTTTTGCAAGATAAAATGATATTGATATAATGATATAAATTATAATGATATTCTTGAAAGTATAAACTGTCGAAAAAGGCAAAAAAATCGATTTTTTTAAAGTGTCACTCTGGTATAGCCCCTTAAGCCGTTTTTCCGAAATTACCAACACCAGGTAAAAAAGGTCGTTTCGAGAAAAACGCGTTTGAAGTGTACTATACTATACTATACAATATTAACCGGTAGAGCGTCCTTTGACTCACACAGTGAAAAGAGAGACTACTACTATACAGTAAATGTATAGAAGTATACATGTATATGTGTATACTCCGGTATGAATTAAGAGGGAATGACACCTCATCGCGGTCGGTATGGTAGAGCATAGAATTTGAGAAAAAAAAACTAAATTGGCTTATGATAAGCCAATCTACATTTTTTTTCTCAAATTTAGAAAATTTGAGGGGTTGACAGCTATTCGTCTGTGTATTTGACGTCGTTTGGCAAAGTTTCGACGGGATCTGAAGAGCCGTTTCAGAGATTTTTGGGAATCTATAATTGTTCTACCATACCGACCGCGATAAGGTGTCATTCCCTTTTAAAAACAGCTGTACCCAATAGCTGCGAGGAACGCGCAGCGAGTAGTCGTACTAGAGCGCGCGCATCGAGCGTTTCTACTTTGAAGCGTTGTACTGAGCCGACAAAGTGGAAATCGACTTTACCAACAATTGGATACCAATTCTACGATGGGATAGAGTTGAAAAATGCAAAAAATAAAGCTTCTATTTTTTCGTCCCATCACAGTAGAATAATTACATTTAAACATAACGATATTCGAAAGGATTAATTTTCTTTCGTATTTGTTGACAGCCGATGTTCTCGAGTTCATCATCAACGATAGGCTCGTCGAAAAATAAAGCCTCCAGAGCCAAAGTCTCGAGCGGCAGTACGTCCAACCACGAGCGAAGCAAAGACGAAAATGATTATCCGAGTGCTCCGAATGAGGAGAGAAAAATCGATAAATCGATCAACCACCCTGATGGACTGAGAAATGGAATAAAACCACCTAAAGATGAAATCAATGTGAAAGGCGACGAAGGGGGCACGGAAAGCTCCAAAAAAATGCACAATAATCGGCGTCCCTGCAAACCTTGCAAGCTTTCAGTGAAACGAAATTCTAACGCCAGTCCCAACTCTAACGCCAGTAGCGACAGTCTGACCAGCGGAAAAAGTGCCACAAGTGCCAAAAGTGCGCGAACGGAGTCTTCCGTCGCAAGCACGGTCAGAAATATTAACGTCGACAAGAGACAGCATGGGAGACGAGTGTCAAGTAATGTGGATTTTCGTTATGTGGCAAATGGCCTCGACGAAGAAGATCAATTTCCACACAGGAGATTTTGAGACTCGATACGGTCAAGAAAATACGAAATAATTCGCGGGCTCCATAAAAAATTGTCATAATATAATAAATAATACTAATGAATTATATTATGACAAAAATTGTCATAATATAATAAATCATAATAATAAATCGCAAGGCAATCTCCGATAAATTCGAAAATCACACATGTTTACTGATTTCTTATGGCTTGCTAGCCAAACCATTGTAATATCTCGCCATTTTCGTTCGTCCATCATTCTACCAGAGCAAAGACCCTCCGGATTCCTGTGACCCGTCAATTTCGAAATCCGAAATAAATTATGAAAATTGTACTTAATACTTTCGGCTGAAATTATTGGGGCAGTATTCTAGTCTGGAAATTTGAAAAAAAACACGGAAATTTGAAAAAACTGCCACAAAATATTTTGGCAGTTTCTTAAGGGACTATACCAGTGTGACACAAAAAATCGATTTTTTTTGCCTTTTTCGGCAGTTTATACTTTCAAGAATATGAGATGATATTTTTATACTTTCAAGATTTTTACACTTTCAAGAATATGAAATGAGATTTTTCAAATTTTCTGACATTGCAACTCAAAGAGCAATTATCCGATTGACTTGAAATTTGAACTGAGTACTCTTGAATATATTTACTCTACAATGACGCAGGATATTTTTGATTGGATAAAAATTGACGATCTGGCATTGAAAAAAACGATCATTTTATAGGCAAGAAAACAGACTTTTTTCATAACTACGCCATTTTGTTAGATTTTGATATTTTTCGAAAATCCTACGTCATTGTACAGGAAATACCTTCCAGTTTAACGACATTTTTTCCTTTTTCGGTTTCAGCTACTCAATCGGCCGGAATCATGTCAGCAGCGGAGAAACTTTTTTTTTGCGCCTCTGAACTCAGCGCATAAGTCGCTTGGATCTCAATATTTTTCTATGAAAAAATTATGTATTATAGGTCAAATATAGCCAAATATATTCTCAATTTTCCAAAACATTTAATTGAGTACTTTTTTTCCACAAAATTCCCGAAAATCGCCCAAATGTTCAGCGTTTACACTGGTAAATGTTTTGCCCCTTAAAAATGTTTAATCTCTTTGATACCTGCCATAATAACATTCTTATTGATAAAGGGAATTGGTTTTGTTTCTGTTTCAGAAGATGGACGCGAGCTTTGGAATCATGTCGCCTCAATTCTTTTTTCACGGCCATATTTAAGGGGCCAGTCCACTTTGAAAATTCCAAAAAATCGATTTTCTTTACTGTTTTCAAAAGTCCATACATTTAGAAATATAATGGCAAAATTTTATGAAAATCCACGGTCTTACATACAGGTCTGGAAACGACCGTGGTGGGGGTAGGCACCGTTAACGAACCCACGTTTGTTTCCAATTTTCGCCACTACGTGGCATTGCTATCGGCGTGTACGTGTGCGACAAGGACAGAACAGCTTCCGTCCGTCTCTCTCACTCTTCTCGACGATCCGAAATGCACATTACCTTTTTCGTGGGGGGCGAAGGGGCAACAGACGTAGATGAGAAAGAATTGTGGAATAAGGACGGGGGATTGTCGAAGAGAATAGAAGTGGGGCTTGTAAAAAGGGGAAGATCATGTATGGCTGGAAGAAGACCAATGTAAAAATTTAAAAAATAAATAAAAATACTTACCTTTTTCGAGTGAAATGGATTTTTATTCGAATTTTATTCCGAGTTTCTTTCGATGACGAAAGTAAAAGAATACGCAACACATGGAATGTTCAATATACAAATACCTTTATTGGTTCGTCAGTTTAGAAAGCCCTGAAACAACGGTCCACCTTCGCCAGCTTTATGAATATTTTTCAAACTACAAATGCTCGTTGACGCAAACAGAGGTTATCGAGAACGTTGTAATAAAAAATGGAGTAATAAATGGCACGGGGCACGGTCTAAGACATGGCAAGGGGCGTGGAGACAGATCACAGAAGACCGTGGGTGGGGGGTACTCGCCGATAGTAGCGACAGCGGTGGCGGCGAGCGGAATGAAAAGTGAAGCTCGTAACGGTGCCTCGCGACTCCATTGAAATCTGGCTTCGTTTCCACACCTGTATGTAAGACCGTGTGAAAATCCGAGCTCTAAGTATTTTTTTTTACCTGAACGTCAGGACCTCATTCCGTCTACCTGAGCGTACAGCGCGCTCTGCCGGTTCACAGTATGAACTTCAAACGCGTTTTTCTCCAAACAAAGTTTTCAAAATTTAGCTCCATCGTATCTCTAAAACTAATAAACCGATTCTCTTGAAATTTGAACCACATACTGTAAACATGATTCGCAACAAAATGACCCTCGATGGTTAACATTTTTTTACTTTTACTCTTTTTTTTGCGAAAAACTGCGAAAAAAAACGATTTTTTTTACTTTTTTTGTTTTTTGTGTGCTATTTTTTTTTTATAAAACTTTTATCCAAGGGTCATTTTGTAGCTGGTGTCATACTGAATCTAAAGAACTTTGATTTTTTTGGTTCAGACAAGTCGTTGCCGAGTTGTGATGGAGGTACCTAGCCCACATATTTTTTAGGCATTACGTTAAACTATAGATTTTGCACTTAAAAATGAATAAAAATGAAATAATTTTTTTTTAAATTTATTTCAAGACATTATTTATCACGCCCAACAACTTTTATATTCATATCTTTTATGAAATCCTCAAAAAAAAAGTCCCGAAAATAGCCTTCTTTTCGTGGCTCCAAAGTGGACTGGCCCCTCAAACGGCCATAACTTTTTCAATTTTGTTTGTAAGTTCTTGATCCATCGGTAAAAAAAACTGCGAAAAGAATGGCAAAAATATATGTATTTTTTTGTCACGGGATATTTCGGCCTCTAAACTATAAAGGTAGGCTTACACTACGACACTTTGGTGTATACACTCGATGTATACATCGAGTGGCTGTGTGTGAACTCCACTGTCTGATCTCGCGACATTTATTGCGACATCTCGCTAGGTGTCGCGCCGAGCGCCGTGTGAACAGGCTGTGTCGGAGTGTCTGCCGCAGTGTTCAAGTTTTCGAACCGGCGCGAAATTGTCCAGACACTCGCGACCCGCGTTAAATCAAAATGGCCATTACGTGGAGCAAGGAGAGTATTAAAAATTTGCTATCTCTTGTGGATGGACTGCCTGAACTTTGGCAAATATGTTGTGCTGATTATAAAAATAGAATAAAAAAAAAAAACAGGCAGCACTTCAATGCTTAGCGGAACAGTTTGGCACAATATCGGCTAAAGTCGGCAGAAAAAATCATAATATAAGAACACAGCTTAAGGGGTAAGGCCACTGTAAATTTTGTGAAAAATCGATTTTTTTTATTGGCTTAAAAAATAGTTTAAACCCTCTAGAATAAGAAAAAAAAGGTCCTGTGCGAAAAAAAATTTGTTGTCCTTAGGAAATGAAGGTCGCCGCCAAGCGTGTCAAAACCCAAACAAACTTTAAACGCGTTTTTCTCGGAACATGGTTTTTCAAAATGGCACGCAGCATAACTCGAACAATTTTCATTTTTTTTACTTGAAATTTTAACCAGATGTGAACACTTACATTATCTTGAGAATGTCGATCGGAATTTTCAAGAACTTTATTTATTGATTTTTTATTAACAAAAAACTTGCCGTTTTTTTCGTCAAAAATCGATTTTTTTTTTCAAACGCACGCCAATTCCACAAAAATTGATACTTTTTAAAATCCGATCGACATTCTCTAGCTATAGCCCTCTAGATTAATGGTTTTTTTTTTGTTCTAGATTCAAAAGTGCACCAGTGGTGCTGCGTGCCGCGGAGCCCTGGAAGCAAAACATGTCCCGGGAAGATAGCTGTGGAACCGCCATTTTGTTTTTTTTTACTGTAAAAAAATTTTATAATAAAGTTTAATGTATGCCCGATAACACCATTAAAAGTTTTTTTTCAAATACCTTCAATTTCGGGAGCAAAAAATTAGTGAAAAAACCTTTTTTTTGGGCCGTTACAGTGGCCTTACCCCTTAAGGGGCTATACCAGTGTGAACGCTGGAAATTTGGGTGATTTTCAGGATTTTTTTCGAAGAAAAGTACTCAATTAAATGTTTTGGAAAATTAAAAATATATTTGACCTATATTAGATAATTTTTTCATTGAAAATTATTGAGATCCAAACGACGTATGGGCTGCCTTAGCAGGCCAAAAAAAAGTTCCCCCAATGATAACGTGATTCCGGCTGGATGAGTAGCTGAAACCGAAAAAGGAAGAAAAAAATGTCGTTAAACTGGAAGGTATTTCCTGTACAATGACGTAGGATTTTTGAAAAATATCAAAAACAAACAAAATGCCGTAGTTATGAAAAAAGTCTGTTTTCTTGCCTATAAAATGCTCGTTTTTTTCAATGCCAAATTGTCAATTTTCATCCAATCAAAAATATCCTACGTCATTGTAGAGTAAATATATTCAAGAGTACTCAGTTCAAACTTCCAGTCAATCGGATCTCTTTGAGTTACAATGTCAGCAAATTTGAAAAATCTAATTTCGAGAAAAATGCGTTTAAAGATTTAACTATCGATTTTTGCAAGATAAAATGATATATATATATATAAATGATAATGATATTCTTGAAAGAATAAACTGTCGAAAAAGGGAAAAAAATCGATTTTTCTAAGTGTCACACTGGTATAGCCCCTTAATAACAGCGCACAAAATCACGGCTACCGCCGCACGGCGTTTCTCCATGGTGTGCGAGCGGGTACTGCAGACGTGTCAGTAGTTTTGTGTGTGAACATCAAAGACACTTGTGTAGCGACATCACAGTACAGACACTTTCTGAGACACCGAAACCGTCTTATGTGTGAACAGAACGGACCACGGTCGTACATACAGGTCTTGAAACGTAGCGAATTTCCTACAGCGTGGTTTGGCTCGCTTGTTTTCCTCGTTTTTAGTACCGGGGCGCGGCGCTGTGATCTAGGGATGGACAAAGGTGGGGATGGAAATGCGCAAATAAATTGTACGTCTATTTCCGGTGCGTCTCGCTCTCGCAGCACTGACAGGTATTATACAAAATTTAAAAACAAAGAAAAAGCAACAATAAAAAAATAAATATGTCAAGAAGTGATAGAGAAACTTATTTGAACAACTATTTATCATTTTCATTCGGGCCAGATAAAATGTCGAATACAAAACTGGCTGCGAAAGGACTGCGAAGTATGGCTACGTTATGAAATAAATATGATTGAAAGTAGTTAGGATAATTAAATACAAATAAAAAGTAAATAACAAAAAATGAAACAATTCATAATCCATAATGATAGAGAAAATATTTTCTTTTTAAATAAATTATACCCATCAGTCTTTTCAGATAACCTCACTGATGTTATGCCGATTGTGCTAAGGCATTATATAAAAATAATTTACTATACTTATTACTACTTGTCATGGACCGCAATAGGCATAGCATTTACAATGAGGGCATGCTTGGTACAAGGAATTACCTCGGTTTTTGTTACTTTCAAATCCTTTAAACGTATGACGCACAAGCCACGATTTTCGCACCGTTTTACACCACGGTCTTACATACAGGTCTTGCAACGAAGGTGGTGGGGGTGGTACGCTTAATGTCGGCAATAAGCTTTGGCTTATAGCCACAAGAGCGGCGCTGCGAACTTGTCATAGCGGCTAGACAAGTAAATAGACATAAATAAAAAAAGATGAAATCAACTTACCTCTGCGATAACTCGACCGTTTAAGTCATGTTTTACCCACTTTCTTAGAATGTATCGTTGGAGAAAATGTTTCTCACACACGAATTGCGAAGGCATGAGCTGAGAAATTCCTGGAATTGCAGTGATCCATTTTTGACGACGTTCGATATTCGACGGAACCCGAAACACCGAACGTTTTTCCTTTACTAACTGACGTCCAGTATCACACGTTGGAACCGCACACGGATTAGTCGTCATTATTATCTAAAAATCCGCACGATATCACCGTCATAAAAAAACACGTGATTTTTTTAATAACGGTTATGTAAAACTTTATAGTAGCCGATTAAGTGAGGTTGTGTTGCCACATGCGTCTTCCGCTGTTTCGACTATGATTTGATTGAAGCGATGCGAGCGGCGGTCAAGGAAATTAACGAGCCGACAGTAAGACGACCACCCCCACCACCAATATTTGATTCAGTTGCAAGACCTGTATGTAAGACCGTGTTTTACACTGTTGAGCTGCACCGCGCATGTGCTGATTTCCATCCCTAGATCACAGCGCTACCCTGGTGGTCACAAGGTGAGATAATTTAGCGCCCGTGAAATGAGCCATCCCCACCGGCTCCGTTTCAAGACCTGTATGTACGACCGTGGAACGGACATTAGGGTCAGACATTTGTGTCGCAATAAGTGTCGTAGTCTATTCAGACCTTAATACTCCAATCGTGCGAAAAAACGTCACAAACGTAATTCCGCAATAAATCGTACACACGAAGAAAAGAATCAGCTTGTAACATGGTATTTATTTGCTAAGTATATAATACACTGAATTTTCCAACATATGTAAGTGAAACACACACTTCCTCGGCGATTAATACCTGTTTTTCTTCTTTTCCTTTAATTTTTAAATCCTCCCACGATTGCATAATTATAAATCATCAGCATTGAATCGTTTCATCGCGTTCCCGCGATTATTCGACCGCCCAACACCCGCGTGTCACGCCACACGCGTGAGCGCGAAACAAAAAGAACAATAGTTCCAATTTCGTGTCGTTTAATTTTTGCCAAAGTCATTATTCGCGTGCCGACGTTTTCGAATTTGGAAATAGGTCGTAGTCACTCCGTATGCACCTGTCGAGTGTGATCGGTAGTTTGTTTTTCATTTTGGCCGGCGATGCACCATATGCACTATATATATATAAGTGACTCCAACGTGTATATAAATCTTTCTATTAGCTAATAGCTGCCCGATAGGCCCTTCGGGCGAATCGCAAAAAAACCTCACATCGTCTTCATTCTCTTTTTTCAATTACGTTTTCTGTTTTTTTTTTTAGCCGAGCTCGTTCTCGCCGATGCACAATCTCTCACGTACATGCACACGATCCACGCTTTATGCGAATAGCCACAATCATTCGCGAATGAATAAAAAAACGATGCACGCGAAATACAATAAACGCGATGTTTTCCTTTTTTTTTCCCCTCCGATGTACATATATAACGTGGACGCGACGATGATCCATTATATATTATTATTACCTTTTTTTACGTGTAGATTAATCGGTATTAATGGTTGAGAATGCAAAGGTCGAGTAGGAAGAGGAGGAGCAAAAGGATATATATATATATATATATATATATATATATATATATATATATATATGCATATGTATATGTATATGTATATGTATACGTGTATATATATGTGAGTTTGCTTGTGTGTGTCTGTATATATATTTCCATTCGGCAATACAGTATAAATCACGCGACAATTTTTGTTCTCTCGTAAAACGAAGGAAGGAAAGAAAAACCTCGATTATCACGTGTTGGGCTCGTTCTCTCCTCGCGACATTTTCTTATCTTCCATCGTCGTCATTCATTCAGCTATTTACAGTGACACGATAAATATAAATAATGTGGCTCGCGAATCACTATCGTCTTTTTGCAATAGACTTTCCTTCGTATGTACAGATCTGGTAAAAACAAACGTCACACACGATAGCCGATTATCGGTAAAAAAAAAAGATTTAAAAAAGACGAATAATTAAACCGATTCGCTTGGTGTTTTTTTTTGTTTTCAAAGTCTACAGGAGGGTGAAAATTCTCGTTGTTTCGTGATACAAGTTGGGGGAGAGTTTTTGGAAAAAAATCAATACAGGATCAACATCGATCACACTGTATTTCGATGCGAGAATGATTTTTCTTTTTACTCTGAAATATCGTTGATATTCGACGATGGGAGGAATCACAGTAGAGAGCTGATTTGTTTTTTTCGGTTCTCGAATCGAAGGAGTGTGAAGAAAAACGAATAATAAAAGAAAAGGCCTCAAATCGGTCGTGGGCGATCGAGACAAGCTCCGTTGTACGTTGAATCCGCGAGATGGAGTGTTTAAAAAATAATTTTCTTCCTATAAAAGCTAAAGCGACGAATCATTTCGGATTTGCTCTATTTTTCGTTGAAAATCGAGATTGACCGGAAACGATTGCGAGCACGCGAGAGTTGGTTCCCGTGCGATCGGATTTTTCCATCTTTTTGGCCTGTTCGACGATCGCCGGATCACGACCGGTAACGCCGGAAGAACTGAAGAGAGAAGAGGGAAGTACGTATCAATATGGGCGATCGAAAGTGTGCAAGTCAAAAAAAAATGCTAATCCAAGATTGTGAAACGTGAGCAGCTTCCACCCTCGACGCAATTGTCTCGCTCAGTCGATAACCGGCAGATCGATAACCGAGAACAAACAAAAACGAACAACTTTGGCAACGAAATTGTACCAAACTCCTCGCCCGTTCAAGATCGCGGGTCGTTGGTTGACGAGTTTCGAGCAACGGAGGGTACGCCGTGAAAGTTCCGATTGCTCGGTCGGTAAGTCTTCCGCGCCCGGCCGATAAATTAGAACGAAGCATCCGAACGCTGTCAATCGGCGGCACGATTGTTCCTTCTTGTACAGGATCTTTGATACTTTGGGTCGCGAGCTCGAAAGCGATGAGCTCGCGGCCATTACAGATTTTGTATTGTCGATCGATCTCCCGATCGTTTCGCAACTACGATTCGGGAGATAACGCGCATCTCGAGAGACGCGAAAATTTTGATTCTGCACGACGAACGTCACGAAAGAAGCTCCCCGTTCGTCGGTAACGCGTCATTTCTTAAAAGCTCCGATCATCCAATATCGAAGAACATTTTCGACCGGTTCGAGACTCACTTATCTTGCTTCAATTCGTCTCCTTCACCGTCGCCAATTTCCCAGTGAGTCGATCCAGAAAGTCGAACACGAAAAGTTTCGTGACCATTGTGAACGCGTCTGAACGTCACGAGTTGACAAAAGTCATCCCAAAGGCCTGTTTTCACGCTCTGCGAATCTTCGCCCGAGTTTTAGCTCCAAACAAGTTGACGCCGAGTTCCAGTTACCAACTAGAAGTTCGGAGCTTACTCCCCGTTCCAGTTATCGACTAGACGTCAAGCATCAAGGCTTCTGGTTCTCTGGAGGCCGAAAAAAGAGGCTTTTGGGGATTTTTTTCTTCAGAAAAACTACAAAATAAATCGAGATCACAAAAAATCGTGTTTATCATACATATCAGTGACTCTATGCTGTAATTTTCTCGAAGCGATTAATTTCAACATGGCGACTGTGCAGCGTTTATCTCAAAACTGCATTTTTCAAGTTGGCCGGAAACATAACTCGGACAATTTTCAACCGATTCACTTGAAATGGTGAAAATATCTTGAAAAATATATCGTCTATGGAAGTACGTAGGATTTTTTAATTTATACTGCATAGTACATTTGTTATTAATAATTATTTGACGATTTTTTAGGCAAGTTTTTAGAAAGTGAAAATTTTCGTCAGTTAATTGTTAATAACAAATGAACTATGGAATATAAAAAAAAAATCCTACGTACTTCGATAGAAAATGTATTTTTCAAGATATATTCAAAATTTCAAGTGAATCGGTTGAAAATTGTCGGAGTTATGTTTCCGGCCAACTTAAAAAATGCAATTTTGAGCAGAGTTGGGCGTAATTCTATTCATAAATACGAATACGAATTTATTCACATCGTGATTTTCGTGTGAATATAAATACAAATTTGTTCATGCTTCACTTATTGTTAATACGAATACAAATACATTCGTATTTACGAGTGTGAATACGCATTATTTGTATTCACACGCATGCAAATAAAATTGTATTCACAAATATTCTGAACGTACAAATAAATTCACGGAAAAAAATGTGAATATTTACAAAAAATCCTGTGAATTAAAAAAATTCACACAAAAATCTACGAATGCAAATGTATTCGCAAAAAATTGTAAATACAAAAAAAAGCAGACAATTTTGTGAATGTTTTCGTGTTTAAGACATGATATTCTGAACGTACAAATAAATTCACAAAAAAACGTGAATGTGACCCAAACAAACCCAAGCAGACACAAACAAACAAGAATCCTGTGAACTAAAAGAAGTTCACATCAAAATCTGCGAATACAAATGTATTCAGAAAAAATTGCAAATACAAAAAAATTCACGAAATAAGTTGTGAATTTATTTTCATATTTAAGATTTCTTCGTTTCGTATTTAAGATTTCATAATTTCGTAAATTCGTAAAAACAATTGTGAATATTCACAAAAAATGTGAATATTTACAAGAACTCCTGTAAATTGAAAAAAAAAATCACATCAATATCTGTGAATGCAAATGTATTCGCAAAAAATTGTAAATGCAAAAAAATTCACAAAATAAGTTGTGAATTTTTTCGTATTCAAGATTTCTTCGTTTCGTAATAAAGATTTCGTAATTAAAATCAAATTCACAATGATTAGATTAAAATTTACACCGAAACTGAGGTCTTACGTATTTTGAGAGAAAACATTGCGCCGAGGCAAAGAAATTTTTGCTCACAAAAAAATTCGTGAGTTTCAAATATTACATTATAAATATGAAAAAAAAAAATCACAAAATGAGTTTCGAATTTTCTCAAGTTGAAGAAAATTAACATCGAATTCACAATTATATTAAAATTTACACCACGAGTGAGTTCTTGAGGCCCTCAACCCAATGTTTACTCTAAAAATACGCAAGAACTCACGTTTGTTGTAAATTTTAATCTAACCATTGTGAATTTGATTTTAATTTGTCTCAAAAACGAGCAAATTCACAACTTATTTTGTGAATTTTTTTGTATTTACAATTTTTGCTGAATACATTTGTATTCACAGATTTTGATGTGAATTTCTTTTAGTTCACAGGATTCTCGTTTGTTTGTGTTTCTTTGTGTTTGTTTGGGTCACATTCACGTTTTTTGTGAATTTATTTGCACGTTCAGAACATTTGTGAATACAATTATATTTTCATGCATGCGTGTGAATACAAATTCATATTCAGTCTTGTGAATGCGACTTTATTTCTTTTCGCATTTACAATAAGTGAAGTATTTATAAATTTGTATTTATACTCACATGAAAATCACGATGTGAAAAAATTCGTATTCGTATTTATAAATAGAATTACGCCCAACTCTGGTTACGAGATAAACGCCGCACAGCCGCCATTTTGTGATGAATCGCTTCAAAAAAATTATCATACACAGTCACTGATACGTATCACAAAACACGATGCTGAAGTTTGCATCGTTGGACTGCAAAGAATTAAATTTCTTTCGCCATATTTCACCTACAAAAGTCCTTCAGCTATTTTGCAACATATGTTTTTCGCGATCTACGTTATAAATCTACAAAAAAAAAAGATCGCCTACAATAATAAAAATATCGAAAATAAAATGTAAAAGGGAATGTTCGTTGTAGTCCAACGATGCAAACATTCAACACCACACGATAAACACTCTTCTTCGTAATGTCGATTGATTTTGTACTTTTTCTTTAAAAAAAAAAAAATTCCCCAAAAAGCCTATTTTTTCGGCCTCTGAAGTGTCCTAATTCCTCAATTGGAAGGAGGAGCAACGAGTAGTTCTCAACTGAAAGTCAAGTACCACGAGCTCGATTCAAGTTTGTAAGTACCACCCGAGTAAAAATGAATATATATATAATCATATATAATTGTATACAAAAATTGGCCCGATAGAATTGTATACAATTGTATATGGTCAATTAATATACGATTATATATGATTATATATATATATATATATATATAATCATATATAACTGTATATTAATTGATCATGTACAATTGTATACAAAAATTGGCCCGATAGAATTGTATACAATTGTATATGTTCAATTAATATACAATTATATATGATTATATACAGGGTGTCCCAGAACTCAACGTTAAGCCGACACGGGGTGACAGGATTGATTGTAACCATCATGAGAAAAATCAAAAAAAAAATAAAGCAAAAAAAAATAAAGCAGGGCCTTTCAAAGTAGACAAATTTTGAAAATTTTAAATTCATAGTTTAACAAATAGTTTTAATTCTAGGAAACTTGGGATTGTTTGGGTTTGTTTGGGTTTGTTTCACAATAACCGAAAAATGGTTACAGTTTGACCAAATTTCTAGGTTTTTCTTAAATGCCCATAATTTTCAAACTGCATGGGATAGATTTTTTTTCTGATTTTTCTCATGATGGTTACAATCAATCCTGTCACCCCGTATCGGCTTAACGTTGAGTTCTGGGACACCCTGTATATAATCATATATAATTGTATATTAATTGATCATATACAATTGTATACAATTCTATCGGGCCAATTTTTGTATACAATTATATATGATTATATATATTCATTTTTACTCGGGCAGCCTCAAAGTGACTAAAAGTTCCATTGTACTCCATGCACTATCCGGTTGGAATCTCGAACTCGGAGTTACTTTTCATATCGTAGACGCAGGTCCCAAGACTCCACAGACATCAAAAACCTCACTATCGTCAGTTCGGTGATTCAACATGCTCGATCCAGTCCAAAGTTGCCAAAATTCCTACGCGTTTCACCTGTCGCGAAGCACCCAAGATCGGCGACAGTTCATCGCTCCTTTCCGACTCGTCGATAAGAGGGCTCCCTCAGAACGCAATATGAAGAATACGCGTCGCGAATTCCCGTGAACGTTTACGTTTCCGGCAATCTCGCGAACGTTCGACCGAGCGTTACTCGTTGTCCTTGTTCCACGGAAAGTCCATGGTCAATCGTGGTATATCGCTGCTTGTTGAGGATTCATCCTCGCTGCTCGTGGCGGAAGTTTCCTCGGAGATCATAGCTTCGCCGCCGGCTTCCTGAGGCCTCGGTCCGGGGTTGGCCTCAACGTTCACGGCTGCCTGTACAACGGCCTCGGTGGCAGTTTGCGACGGATCGCTTCGAGGTCGTCGTCTGGCCGTGACCGGTGTAGAATTGTAACCAGGGCTCCAGACTTGATCGCGCGACGTTTCCGACATCGAGACGCTTTTCGATCTCGCGCGTAGATCGACGCTTTTGTTTCTCGACGAGGTTCTGAGGGAATTTTGCCGCGACACCGTAGGTGCGGAGGGTGCCACGCTCGTAACGCTGTCGGACGATTCGTCGATTTCCAAAGTCCACGAGACCGAGTCGCCCTTTTGAACCATAAACTTCACCATCGAGCTCGCCATTGGCTGCTCCTCGCCGTTCAACGTTTGATCCAACGTGCTCTCGTCAAGCGCGTTGTCCATGTGCTCAGGCCCGAGGGACCTGGACAGTCTCTGCGGCGGTGTTGCCAATTGATTGGCCAACACGTTGACAACCTCGTTCTTTTGCCTCAAACGCCATTGCAACTCTTCGTTTCGCTGTGACAAACGTTTATTGTGCATCGACACTTCGTGAAAGGAGCCAAGCAATATTTCGTTCTCGTGGGATATTTGCCTCTCGTATGATTCCTTGCTGTCCAATTGGGCCTTGAGATCCTCGCATCGAGCCTCGAGGCACTCGACCCTCTGCTCGAGGGCCTCTTTGCCCTCGACCTCGCGTCTCAGGCTGTCGTTTTCCGTTCTCAGGCTGGCGTTCTCCTGGCTCCTCAGCTCCAGCACCGATCGCAACGACCATACCTCCGCTCTCAGTGCTGCACCCTGATCGTGAACGAACGACTTACGATCGCTCTCCACGTCTCTCTTCTCAATGTCAGCCTCGTATTCGGCCCTCAATTTCGCAATCTCCGTCAAGTGCTCCTTGCGCGATTCGCTCAACGCGTTGCGCACCTGCGACTCAAGACTCTCGATTCTCCGTCGTAGAATCTTCTTCTCCTCCAGACGATCGCGAAGATCCTCGTTTTCCGTTTGGAGTTTCGCGTATTCGAGATTTTTCGCCTTCAGGGCGCTCCTCATTTGATGAAGTTGTTCTCGCAGGCTGGTGTTCTCGAGGCTCTCGGCCTCCTCGATGTTCTCCGGCGTTTCGGCTTCTTCCTTATTTTCCTCCTCGTCCTCGTCGACAGGCACATCCTCGTCCATCCAATCGCTCGGACTCTCTTGATCGTCGCGCTTCTCATGCCATTCCTTCTCTCGACGGACGATGTCCGCCTCGTGGTCTCTCTTGAGCTGCTCGATCGCCGCCTCGTGCTCAGCCGCTAACGCCGACAGCGCCGTCTTCAGGCGCTTCGAAAAGTTTGTCATCTCCTCGTTGAGGGCGCTCTCCAAGAAGTGAATGCGCTCGGCGTGGCTCGCTTCGACTGCAATTGAAAATGGAAATTTTCATCTCTATTTTGATCATTTGTATACTTTATGTAGCTATATAATAATGGATATAATGCGTTTGTCATTGTTATATAGCTTTGTATAGCTGTATAAAGGGCTACGTCACATCTGACCCGACGACAAAATATCCGCGACAAAACATTCTCATGACAAAACATCCGCGAGACAAAATCCTAAATCTCGTCCACCACATGAACGGGGTCGCGCGCAAAACACCTTTATGGGGTGTGTGAGATAGTGGGGTGGGGGCATAATACGAGCTTCTTCATTGCACTTATTTCTTTATTGTAAAGTTTTTGTACACTTTAAACTGTAGCACTACTGACACTACAAACTGACAGCACTACAAACTGACAGAATAAATTTCAACGGCATGACTGTACACTTTAAACTGTACAGTGTTACAGTGTGGGGTGTGTGAGATAGTTTGTACTGTGTAATTTGTTGTACAGTAATGTAATGTCTGTACAGTTTACACTGTAATGTCTGTACAGTTTAAAGTGTACACCTTTATGGGGTGTGTGAGATCGTGGGGTGGGGGCATAATACGAGCTTCTTCATTGCACTTATTTCTTTATTGTAAAGTTTTTGTACACTTCAAACTGTAGCACTACTGACACTACAAACTGACAGCACTACAAACTGACAGAATAAATTTCAACGGCATGACTGTACACTTTAAACTGTAACACTACATACACAGCAGAGAGAAAAACATTGACTGTCTCATGAAGCCAGTTGTCCTAGTTTAAGAGTAATAACGTTAATCATAGATTTAATTACCGACAGCGGATATAATATCGGCAGATATTTTGTCTTGCGGATATTTTGTCATGAGGATATTTTATCCTGCGGATATTGTGTCGTCGGATATTTTGTCGCGGATATTTTGTCGAGGATATTTTGTCGTCCGGTCAAAACGCGTGTTACCGTTTAAAGCTATATACAGGGTGTCCCGGAACTGATGGTAGTCCCTGGAATGGGGGGTTGGGGGTGAAATTCCGAGTCGATTGATATAAGCATGTATGTGTCTGGGATCAACCCCTGAATTATTATCAATTTTTAAAGGCGGGCCAATGAGGTGCGCTCGCCTTTAAAAATTGACAATAATTCAGCAGTTGATCTGAGACCCGACAACCGCCAACACCCCATTTAAGGTACTACCAGCAGTTAGGAGACACCCTGTATAGCAGAGATAAGAGGGATACAGGGTATCCCTCTTATCTCTGCTACCCGAAGAAACTCGGTAATTATGGACGTCACAAAAAAATGCTCCGGACAAAAGTTGTACGGTGTGAAGGGGGCCATCGAATGCGACCAATTTTTTTTCATTTCGGTAGAGGCGATGACGCACAGTGAAGGTCACCGCCACTTTTTTCAATGGAATGGTACATTTTTTTCAACCATCTTGTGGAACACTTCAAGGAAGTTAAAAAAATGGTCGCATTCGATGGCCCCCTTGACACCGTACAACTTTTGTCTGGAACATCTTTTTGTGACGTTGATAAATGCCGAGTTATTTCGGGTGGCAGAGATAAGAGGGACACCCTATATAATGATGGGTAAATGGGTTTTTCATTATTGTGTTCTATTATATTTCATATTGTTGTATGGAAGTCTGTATATAGCTTTATATAGCTTTATAAAGCTATATACAGGGTGTCCCGGAACTGACGGTAGTCCCTGAAATGGGGGGTTGGGGGTGAAATTCCGAGTCGATTGATATAAGTATGTATGGGTCTCGGATCAACCCCTGAATTATTATCAATTTTTAAAGGCGGGCCAATCGGGTGCGCTCGCCTTTAAAAATTGACAATAATTCAGGGGTTGTTCTGCGACCCATACATACTTATATCAATCGACTCAGAATTTCACCACCAACCCCCCATTTTTCATGGACTACCATCAGTTAGGGGGCACCCCGTATAGCTATATAATGGGTATATAAAGCTATTTAAAGCATTGTATAGCTATATAATGGGGTTTTCATTATTATATAGCTCTATATAGCTATATAAAAATAGGTTTAATGGATTTGGGCTTCAAGCTAGCTATTACCCATCATAACCAAAATATAATTCTTTGTTTCTTTTTTGGGGACGCTGAATTTGGGCATCATGCTAACGATCTATCGAATGACGGTGGATCGATATCTTCGATTCGATGTTTGTGGGTCGTGGATCCAGATGATGATGATTCATCATCAACGTGGTATTATTATTTCGAGAAAAAAAGGTCAGTTATCATTGTTTAGCGATAAGCCGTACAGCATGATGACGGTGAAGCTTGTATCGTTGGAATGCAACGCTTTTTTGTTCTTATTTCGTTACTTCATTTTTATCATGATTCAAAATGGTCTTTTTGGCATATCAAGCCCGTAAGTGTCTAATAAAAATATGTAAAAACGTTTGAGTGCTTTTCATAGGCTAAATCAGTCAAAAAATTGAACTACTGAAAATAATTACTTTTCGTTGCATTCCAACGATGTAAACTTCAACATCATAGAGCATACGAGAAAGAACGATTGGTTTAGGATGAAGACACGCTTTGGGGTCTTTACTATTCCATGTGATATGCCTTATTTGGGACAGGTTACCGATCATGATGATGAAAAATTCGATTTATTGAAACATTATTAGCATTCTTAAAGTGCTTGGAACACGTGGATTTGTTTGTCTGGGTTGTCAAAAACGAACATCCAATAAGATTTTTTTTATAACATTAAACTTTAGATGCGTTTTTTTGGAAACAGGATTTTTCGGCGCGCCGGGCACTCTACAGCTTCAACGAATGAACCGATTCGTATGAATCTTTAAAAGGAATTCTATCAAAAGGAATTAAAAGGCAATTAAAAGGAAATTCAATTTGCGGGGCCATCAGAAAGCGATTTTTGTCAAAAATTGAATTAGTTTTTTTTCCGTCCGTTGAAGCAACAAAAACGTGCAAAGCATTGAGATTTTTCAAACGATTGGCATTCGGTTATCCAGGGTTTCTTTGAGAAAACCAAAAAAGCCAAGGCCCCCAAATTTAGTCTAGTTTAATCATTTTTAACGCGTTTTTGTTTCAAATGAACTGGCAAGATTCACATGGATTGTGCAAAACACGACATGCATGGCTTTATTTGACGGGCGATGGAGGCGCCATTTTGGATTTTTATTTACAAATAAAATTGGAATTTACTCCCCGTTGATAGAAAAATAAAATACCACGTGCAGAAATTTTGGCAGGGATACAGCTGGATTCTGACTTGTATCCCAGGCTCCCAGTCGGGATCTAGTCCGATATCGGATCAGATTCGAAGACTAAATGTAAGATCCGTAAACTGGATTCCATTAGGCATCCAGAACCGGATCCTTTAATGACTCTAAATAGATTCCCCATGGAATCATTGAGGAATCTGGGAAGGATTACGGGTGAATACAGGCTGAAATAAAATGTCAAAAATGGAATTATGACATGTTAAATTCATTATAAAAATAAATAACATTTATAAAGTTTTGGTGCATTAAACTATCAGTAAAAAAAAATTTGTCCAAAGATTCAAATGGCAGATCGCGCTCATCGCGAGATTTTGATGTGAATTAAAAAAAATTCACATCAAAATCTGTGAATGCAAATGTATTGACAAGAAATTATAAATACAAAAAAAAATCACAAAATTAGTTGTGAATTTTTTCGTATTTAAGACAAATTAAAATCAAATTCAAAATGATTAGATTAAAATTTGCGCCAAAAGTGAGTTCGTACGTATTTTGAGAGAAAACATTGCCTCGAGGCAAAGAAATTTTTGCACATAACTTTTTGTGCGAACATTTCTTTGCCTCGACACAATGTTTTCTCTCAAAATACGTTTACACTTGTGGTGTAAATTTTAATATAACTGTCGTGAATTCGATTTTTATTTTCTTCAACTTGAGGAAATTCACAACTCATTTTGTGATTTTTTTCATATTTATAATGTAATATTTGAAACTCACAACTTTTTTTGCAAAAATTTCTTTGCCTCGACGAAATGTTTTCTCTCGAAATACGCAAGAACTCACGGTTGGTGTAAATTTTAATCTAATCATTGGGAATTTGATTTTAATTTGTCTTAAATACATGTTTATACCCACCGACATGTCGGTGGGTATAAACAGAGACTTATTCCCCAAAACCGGTATCCCGGTTAGAATCCAACTTGCATCAGTATCGGAATATGTACGACGACGATGGCATAATTTTGAAAATTTTCGCATCACGTGTATTTTCGGTATTACTATGTAATTCCTATCTATCGATAGGAATTTTATAGATAGGAATCTATAGACAAAAATTCCTATCTATAGATAGGAATTTCATAGTAATACGGAAAATACACGTGACGCCAAAATTTTCAAAATGATGCCATCGTCGTCGTACATATTCCGATACTGATGCAAGTTGGATTCTAACCGGGATACCGGTTTTGGGGAATCCATGACAAATCCTGATCGGGATTTGATCGGACATAGGGTATCCCGGTCAAAATTTCTGCATGGGACGTTGAAACCCATTTCCAAAAGTATTTATTTCACGAAGAAAAAAATTCCTGAATTTCATGCATTATTCATGGCTCGCGACGGTGACCTCCCATTTGGTAAAGAAGGAAGCCACAGGATGAAGCTTTTCGAAGCGTATCGAATTGGTCTAGCGTCCGAATGCGTTTTAGCTCGCTTCTACAGTCGGGGCACCGCACTCGTCCTGGTACAATTAATCATTGCCCCACAAGTAACCGGTGTAGCACCGTTAAGTTATGACGATTAGAACTCATTATATCTTCTCTGCTGTAACGAGTCGTACAAACGAATTGGTGTTGCGCTCGATATATCATCGTACGCGCAACTGTCGAAACTGAGATATTGCTCAACTTGCATGACTAACACGATTAGGCGCGTGTTCTCAAAACTAACTCTACGAATTATTTTCAGATAATTCAATCGAAAACGTCAACGAAAATCCAAACAACGAGTATAAAGAGCTCAATTACACGACGACAATTCGGGTACGAAGATTCATCGAAAAACGCAGCCGGTTGGCGTCACATTGTAAATCATTGGACTGCATTTTTGTGAGGCAACTCAAATTGACGAGAAGGTCCCACTTATGGTGCGGAAATCGCAGGTTGAGGGTAAACTTAAGGCGGGCAACTACTTTAGATGCTTAAAAAAAAGAAATTCTTTTTTAATTTCACAAATCGTAAGCAAAATATCTTAAGGGGTTAGGCCACTCTAGAGGCCGAAAAAAATAGGCTTTTTGGGGATTTTTTTTCCAGAAAAACTACAAAATAAATTGAGATTACAAAAAAGGGTGTTTATCATACATATCAGTGACTGTGTACAAACATTGTTTTAAGCAATTAATTTCAAAATGGCGGCTGTGCAGCGTTTATCTCAAAACTGAATTTTTTAAGTTGGCCGGACAATTTTCAACCGATTCCCTTGAAATGTTGAATATATCTTGAAAAATACCATGTCTATGGAACGTAGGATTTTTTTTATATTGCATATTTCATTTGTTATGGACAATTATCTGACGTTTTTGTAGGAAAATTTTTCAATTTCCAAAAATTTGCCTAAAAAATCGTCAGATAATTGTTAATAACAAATTAACTGTGCAATATAAAAAAAATCGTACATACTTCCATAGACAATGTATTTTTCAAGATATATTCAACATTTCAAGTAAATCGATTGAAAATTGTTCGGCCAACTTAAGGGGTTACCCCCACTTGCGATTTTGAAAAAATCGATTTTTTTATTGCATTTTTTCGAAGTATAAGTATCTGAGAATATGTCCTGGAAAATTTCAAGTCGATCCGAACAAAATTGACTGAGATATGAGCGTTGAAAGAGAAGAATCCGTTGTGTGCACGACCGGAAATTGAAACTTTAAGGGGTAAGGCCACTGTAAATTTTTTGAAAAATCGATTTTTTTTTATTGGCTTAAAAAATAGTTTAAACCCTCTAGTTTAAAAATAGTTTAAATCCTTTTAACTTCTTTTTTTAATTTTTTCCAATAAAAAACTATTCGCAAAACTTTAAACGCGTTTTTCTCGAAACATGGTTTTTCAAAATGGCACGCAGCATAACTCGAACAATTTTCATTTTTTTTACTTGAAATTTTAACCAGATGTGAACATTTACATTATCTTGAGAATGTCGATCGGAATTTTCAAGAACTTTATTTATTGATTTTTTATTAACAAAAAACTTGCCGTTTTTTTCGTCAAAGATCAATTTTTTTTTTCAAACGCACGCCAAATCCACAAAAATTGATACTTTTTAAAATCCGATCGACATTCTCTAGCTATAGCCCTCTAGATTAATGGTTTTTTTTTGTTCTAGATTCAAAAGTGCACCAGTGGTGCTGCGTGCCGCGGAGCCCTGGAAGCAAAACATGTCCCGGGAAGATAGCTGTGGAACCGCCATTTTGTTTTTTTTTTACTGTAAAAAAATTTTATAATAAAGTTTAATGTATGCCCGATAACACCATTAAAAGTTTTTTTTCAAATACCTTCAATTTCGGGAGCAAAAAATTAGTGAAAAAACCTTTTTTTTTGGGCCGTTACAGTGGCCTTACCCCTTAAACGCGTTTTTCTCAAAATGGCATTTCTGAAGTCGGTGACCAAGATTACTCGAACACTAATGAACCGATCTTCTTGAAATTTTGCAGGCTCATTTAATACATAAAAATGTAGTCTTTAATCGTTCGATTTTTTTTTTTCGAAAAAAATGGCCGTTTTATAGCCAAAAAACGGCCGTTTTTTTTCGTTAAAATCGAACCATTAACTTTGACCGTCCGCCATTTTGTGAAAAATGAATATTTTTTCAAATCCTTCGATTAAAGACTAGTTTATACTTATATTTGACTAAATCCATCCGCATTTTTTTTTTCAGATGATCCACTTCGCCGCAATGTTGGTCACCGCAAACCGTGTATATAAAAACATTATTTCATTGACGGCCATTTGCCACTAAACAATGTAATATTTTTCAATAAAAAAATTACTGAAAGTTCTTCAAGATGTGTTCTTTGAGATGGTATATTGATGGATTAAAAAAGTTTTGTAGTTTTCTTTAAAAAAAATTCATGAAAAAGGCCTTTTTTTGCGCTACAAGTGGGGGTAACGCCTTAAGTGTTGCGATATTACTGTACCGATTATTAGACATTCGAAAAGCAGTGCATTGATTTTCCAACGACAATATTAAAATTCATAAACGGTATCTGTAAAAAGACTTCCTGCACTTTTATATTAATTTTAATACCGATTTTTTGTACAGTGTATGATAAACACCCTTTTTTGTAATCTCGATTTTTTGTGTAGTTTTTCTGAAAACAAAAATCCCCAAAAAGCGTATTTTTCGGCCTCCAGAGTGGCCTAACCCCTTAAGACCCAATGGTGTAGCAAGGAAGAAGAATATTCCGAAAAATCATCGACGTAAAACGGGAGATCGATGATGTAGGGAATTTTTTGGAAACCTTCACTCACGTTCTGCTCGAAGTTGCTCGAGCTCTCGCCCGTGATCCTCTCTCTCGGCTGTCAGCCTCTCCTCGAGGCTCAACTGGCCCGTTCGCAAATCCTCGGCTTCGATACGTGCCGTCAGCCATTCGTTCTTCATCCTTTCGCAATCTGTTCTCAGCCTCGGTGCCGCGAATCCATCCAGCTGTCAAAACGAAAAATACCGCGTGAAGATCTTTTTTCAAATTGTTGACATCCCATTGGAAAGAAAAAAACGAGATCAGTCATTTTTGCGAAATATTTTATATGAGGTGACGAAAAGAAGCTTCGTCCATTGAGGATCTATAGGTACAATCCTGGGCAAAAGTAAATTGGCACTGTATGTCGACGAAGCCTGAAATTTCGCGTTTAAGTGTTGTTTTTTTTTTTTTTAGTTTTTTTACACCCGTATTGGTTAACATTTAACTTCATTAGGGCAATACTCGCGAGCGGGAATATGCCGCGTCTTTCGACAGCCGCATTTTTCAAGCCGCTCAACTGGTTAAAGCGTTGCGATACGGTTTGGTAAGGATGGATGGGAGAGCCGAACGAGCAAAATTTGCCGTACTTCGGTACGTTAGAATTAATGGGCCGACGATTATGCAGCGAATGATTGGGAAATATTCCAGAAGATTTTTTCACGCACAAGTGAGCCACACGAAAAATGTAGAACATTCCGTACCGTTTTTGTTTTTCTTTCTATTATGCTTTTTCTCATCATACGTGTGATGGTGAAGTTAGCATCGATGAAATGCAGTGATCATTCATTTTTTTAAAGCACCTAATTTTTTTGCCATATTTAGGATACGATAAACTTTTTTTTAGATATTAATTACGGAATTTAAGCCTCAATTTGCAAAAAAAAAGAAGATTTTTAAAGCAACGAAATGAAGGAATAATGTTTTTAATGTATTACGTTCCAACAATGCAAAAACTTCAACGTCATTGCAAAAAGTACTGCGAATTAAAAGAGTAATTATTCTTCAACGGATTAGTGGATAGATCCATATTTAAAGGCTCGTAACAAACGATAATTATGCATACAATTTTTATTTGAGACTTACTCCATACAAACTTGAGTGTTAAATCTGCATAAAAAGAAACTTCTTGACGAAGCATTCTTTCCGCGAGTTTGTTTTTTTAATACTTCAATTAATAACGCGTTTGGCAATCATTTTATCTCCTCAGTTCGAGTTTTGACGATGGTAATTGCAACTGTAAATACGTATATTTATTCGGTCATGCTCCAAATGTGAAAACCATATCGATTAGCGGTTTAGCGTTCTGGAGAACGGTCCTGATGCACGGAGCGTTAAGAATGGCCATAACGAATAGTACTATGAATAATAAAATATATGAATAGATATCAGTTGTTGTTTCAAGTGCGTGACTTTGTAAATCCGTTTTTCGTCTACTCAATCAACGATATGCAAATTTATCAACGAGTCAACGAACGAATTGGGCAATTTGTCAATACGCCAATTAGTACCGTAAACCTTCAACTGAATGATCTATCACTTCATCTTGAAGTTGGCATTGTTGAAACGCAACTAAAATTAAAAGAAAAATAGGTCATTTTCTAATATTTCGACGGCTATATTGGGTTTGTGTGGGTTTTTTTTAAATTCAAAATTATTTTCAACGTTTTTTTGCTCGTAAAAAAAAATCGAAATTATTTTTAACGTTTTTTTGCTCGTAAGAAAATCGACATTATTTTTGACATTTTTTTTTGCTCGTAAAAAAATCGTAATTATTTTTAAAGTCTTTTTGCTCGTAAACAATTTGTTAATGAAAAATGTCAGCTTTCCCCGACTGAATATCGTCATTTATAAGGCAATAAATGAGAAAATAGCAAAAAAAAATCGGAAAAGACACTTATTTGAAGAATTACCAAAATTATTATTACCCGAACCATTTTCCGAAAATTTGGATTATAAAATGTAAAAAAAATCCTAAACAATCTTTAAGTCATTTTCGTAGCCTAAAACTACCAAAAAATTGAATAACGAGAAGTTGACGACTGAAAAAATGAATTTCCGTTCCATGTCAACGATGAAAAATTCAACACCATCTGTTACCCAGCAAAACCGACGCGATGTTATGGATTGTTCTTTAAGGGGCTAAGCTGACGTGAAAATTTCAAAAAATCGATAGGCGCTTGGGGCAACTAAAATTGAAGAAGAGAAGGTCCAACGTGTGGTGCAGGAATTGTAGATTAAGGGGTAAGGCCACTGTAAATTTTTTGAAAAATCGATTTTTTTTTATTGGCTTAAAAAATAGTTTAAACCCTCTAGAATAAGAAAAAAAGGTCCTGTGCGACCCAAACAAACCCAAACAAACCCAAACAAACTATTCGCAAAACTTTAAACGCGTTTTTCTCGAAACATGGTTTTTCAAAATGGCACGCAGCATAACTCGAACAATTTTCATTTTTTTTACTTGAAATTTTAACCAGATGTGAACATTTACATTATCTTGAGAATGTCGATCGGAATTTTCAAGAACTTTATTTATTGATTTTTTATTAACAAAAAACTTGCCGTTTTTTTCGTCAAAAATCAATTTTTTTTTTCAAACGCACGCCAAATCCACAAAAATTGATACTTTTTAAAATCCGATCGACATTCTCTAGCTATAGCCCTCTAGATTAATGGTTTTTTTTTTTGTTCTAGATTCAAAAGTGCACCAGTGGTGCTGCGTGCCGCGGAGCCCTGGAAGCAAAACATGTCCCGGGAAGATAGCTGTGGAACCGCCATTTTGTTTTTTTTTACTGTAAAAAAATTTTATAATAAAGTTTAATGTATGCCCGATAACACCATTAAAAGTTTTTTTTCAAATACCTTCAATTTCGGGAGCAAAAAATTAGTGAAAAAACCTTTTTTTTTGGGCCGTTACAGTGGCCTTACCCCTTAAAAGTAGTGCTAATCAAACTTCAAACGCCTTTTTCTTGAAACGAAGTTTTGCAAAACGGTGTACACGATATCTCGACATCTTATGAACGGATTGACTTGAAATTTAATACACTTATTCAGTATAATAGTAGTTTAGTTTTCACCGACGTTGTTCTTCTTATCATTTTTTTCATTAGTTATTAACAATAATGATGACGTTTATGCTCGAAAAATTGAAGAAAGAAATTGTAAATATTTATTTTTGATGATTGAAACACGATAACATAAAAAAGCTCGGTCAAGTCTTAGCCAATATTATGTCTTTTAAGAAAAAAAACTCTTTTTCGTCTGTGATTAACCGGATGGCCAAAATCAAGTACACCGTTGAGCCCCTCACGTTCAAAGGTCCTTCACGAGATTGTTCATAATTTCATTAACTATTAATATTTAAAAATGAAATTTAGTATACAACTTTGTTAATGCACGTACAAATGAATGTTCAATCTATTTTTCAATCATCTTATTTATCACTTCATAATCAACTTTGTTTAAATAACTCGTATTTTCGGGTCGTAATAGCCTATCTTTCAAAAAGAAATGAATGAAAATGCAAAACTTGGAAAATTCTCATAAAAAGCCAGTTTTTTTTTTTTTACTTTATCGTCTCAAATATAATTCCGCAATCGCGATTTCCATAGGAGGACTATGCCGCTTGTACGGGCAATTCATTTCCAATATAATTTTCACCGGAAACTGTGACTTTCCAAACGCGAATAGCCGTCGTAACCCCAATAGAGACAAGAGCCTTTTAAATCCTTCCAATCTATCATAAGAACGAAAAGCAAAGGAAAATCCCTTTCGTACGTTTGCAATTTTTCGTGACGTTGACGGCATAGTTTGAATGCGACAAAAATTAATATTTTCCTAACCTTCATTTTTTAGCATATTGGGGTATAAAAATCGCCCAAACGTTTCAACGTTTTCTTATTAGAAATGAACGATCCCAATTTGCAGGGAAAAAAAAGACTTTGGATAATAATAAAAATATAAAAATTTAAACATGACATTTTTACGTTGCATTCCAACGATGCAGACTTCAACGTCACAATTTTTCATCGATAAGCGTTGTCAAATTGATTAATTCGTTGATTGATTAATTCGTGTAACTCTTAATAACTCTTAATAATTACTCTTCGTGTAATTAATTGATTAATTCGTGTAACTCTTCGTTGTCACACTGGGTCAATTTGACCTAGTGTAAGAAGCTTATAAGTCGGGCGACTATAAAAAAAAATCCTCAATATACTTTAAATATTGCACAATGTGTGCAAAAAATGACAAGGTCGAAAATCAGATGGCAGCGTGCAAAAAAAATCGCAAAGAGCAAAAGTCTCAAAAAGAAAGACAACTAAGGGTTTAAAAAAATCATAATCAACGAAGAGTTTAACAAATTCATAATTAACGAAGGGTTAAAAAAATTCATAATCAACGAAGGGTTAAAAAAATGCATAATCAACGAAGAGTTAAAAAAATTCATAATCAACGAAGGGTTTAAAAAATTCATAATCAACGAAGGGTTAACAAATTCATAATCAACGAAGTGTTATCAAAATTCATAATCAACGAAGGGTTAAAAAAAATCATAATCAACGAAAGGTTGAAAAAATTCATAATCAACGAAGAGTTAAAAAAATGCATAATCAACGAAGGGTTAAAAAAATTCATAATCAACGAAGGGTTAAAAAAATTCATAATCAACGAAGGGTTAAACAAATTCATAATCAACGAAGGGTTAAAAAAATGCATAATCAACGAAGGGTTAAAAAAATTCATAATCAACGAAAGGTTAAAAAAATTCATAATCAACGAAGGGTTAAACAAATTCATAATCAACGAAGGGTTAAAAAAATGCATAATCAACGAAGTGTTATCAAAATTCATAATCAACGAAGGGTTAAAAAAATGATAATCAACGAAGGGCTGAAAAAATTCATAATCAACGAAGGGTTAAAAAAATGCATAATCAATGAAGGGTTAAAAAAATTCATAATCAACGAAGGGTTAAAAAAATTCATAATCAACGAAGGGTTAAAAAATTCATAATCGAGAGCGAAAAAAAATCGCAAAGAGCAAAAGTCTCAAAAAGAAAGACATCTAAGGGCAAAAACAAATCATAATCAACGAAGAGTTAAAAAAATTCATAATCAACGAAGGGTTAAAAAATTCATAATCAACGAAGTGTTATCAAAATTCATAATCAACGAAGAGTTAAAAGAACTCATAATCAACGAAGGGTTAAAAAAATCATAATCAACGAAGGGTTGAAAAAATTCATAATCAACGAACGGTTAAAAAAATCATAATCACCGAAGGGTTGAAAAAATTCATAATCAACGAAGGGTTAAAAAAATTCATAATCAACTAAGGGTTAAAAAAATGCATAATCAACGAAGGGTTAAAAACATTCATAATCAACGAAGGGTTAAAAAAATGCATAATCAACGAAGGGTTAAAAAAATGCATAATCAACGAAGTGTTAAAAAAATTCACAATCAACGAAGGGTTAAAAACTCATAATCGAGAGCAAAAAAAATACACAACCAAGTAAATACCTCATGAGCGAGATACTGCACGGTGATGGACAGTCCCATGATAGTGTCGTCGATTCTCTTTTCACGCAGTGTCTCGTAGGTGCTGTCCGTTTGTGCCGATTGATGGCGAGTCTCGTTGACGGCCAAGTTCCTTATGATGTTGTTAGCATTGACGTTGTTCTCCTTGGCCGTACGATCTGCAAGTGTACCAACATTGTTCGTCGTCATTAACGAATCTTTGTCGTTCCAATTGCACCCGGAATTCCCGTTGTTCGCCACATCGTCATCGACGAATCTAATGATCGTCAGGTCGCCGTTGTCGCGGCAACCTTCGTTGCACTCGTCCGTAACTAGTTCACCGATCGACAGCGCTTTCGTTATCTGTATGCTACTCTTCAAGCTATCCAACGAAAGGGAGGAATAATCGCTGCTGTCGCTAGCCAACGAGGACTCTCCGTCGGAGCTCAAATCGTCGGACGTGGGAGTGCGAAAAACGGTCATCATGATGACGATAGAGACGTAAACGCGACACTTCTCATTGATTCACGCGAAAAATTGATAAAAAGCTCATCTCGATACGTCAAACACGTAACATTGAGATTACGGCACTTCCGGCACGCGAAAAGTCAACACCGGCTGAATCCAAATGACGATTTCACACTCTCGTGCATCTCACATTTCGCTAACTCGAAAGGAAAATAACCGTTCACAAACTACACCGGCCATAATCCAAAAAGTGCGACGGAAGTTTTTCACACCAACGAGGACACCAAACTTCTCGAACACTCGATATCCTTCGACCTTTCCACGTCCTCCAAGGGAAAAAGCGACGCAAAACGAGAAAAATAACGAAGCCCCAGAGTCGACTGAACCTGACCGTGTTTACGCTACGAGCTTACTAAAGTTATCTTCACGCCGCGTTTATTCATTTCTTCGGAAAACACGACGATGTTTTTTTTTTTACTTATTTTTCTCTTTTCGATAGACTCACACGTAGATTCTTCCGCCGGTAGGCGAGGCCAACTTTGCTCAATCGGCTACACGCGTTTACGAGAAGATCCATACGTATATACGCGTCTGCCCGGTGGCAAAAGTATTCGATGACACGAGCCAAAAGACGTGATACCATCGAGGCAGAGACCTTGAAGAACACGTACGGACGTACGCGTGGTTTAAAATATTATTCAACACGAACTATACGTTTTGACGTACGTTTACGGATGACACGTTTGTTTTTTTTTTTTCTTTTTTTTTTCTAGACACAGGATATAAACGTTACTCTGGTAGTATTTAGTGCGTACGCTTTCGAGTCTCACGACCGAGTAAATACACGAATGGCTCGCAACAAACGAGGTAAGGCCGAGTTTATCCCTACTTCTGCTTGCAATCTTCACCTCCACCTTTACTCTTCTATGTACTGTAACGACACTCGCACGCACGCACACATACATGTGAATAGGTGTGTGTGTGTGTGTGTGTGTGTGTGTGTGTGTGTGTGTGTGTGTGTGTGTGTGTGTGTGTGTGTGTGTGTGTGCGCATGTGTACACATATATACATATATACATACATACACACATGTATGTATGTATGTATGTATGTATATATGTATATATGTATACATGTGTATGTATGTATATATGTGTATGTATGTATATATGTATGTATGTATATATGTATATATGTATACATGTGTATGTATGTATATATGTATATATGTACACACACACACACACACACACACACACACACACACACACACACACACACACACACACACACACACACGAACACACGAACACGCACGCACGTATGTATGTATGTATAGATGTATCCATGTATATATGTATACTGTGGAAATTTTGACATTTCGTGCACAGTACAGAGAGTTCCATTGTACCTGGAATCGACCATAAACCTCGGGTGCACCTAAGTCGTATACCTGAACGATAGTGAATACGAATCTACCTGGGGGAACTGTATCTTCCAGTAAAGCCCTCACAATTCTCGGGATCGTACGAACGTCCTTCCTTGCACCAGCAAAAGGAACAAAAACCTCTGACGCCAATAATAGTATTTTCGCTTAGAAGTAAACGATGCGATATTCTGAAATTGTTTTCCTGGGAACATTATTGTAGAGGAAAAAAATGAGATGGCGAGATTTGAAGTTAACCCTTCGAGTGCACACTGGGTCGTATTGACCCAGTGATTTTTTTCGTGTAAGTAGGTACTTTTTAATGGCCCTACTTTGAGGGAATGTTTTGGCATTTGATTTTTGTTTTCGTGAAAAAATTAATTTAGGGCCATGAAGTATGGATAATTTAATACAGAAAGCGGCTCTTGAAAAAAACAAAAAATGCATGTTTACCGGAACGCAATGATTTGAAAAACGCCTTGGGTCAGACCGACCCAAGATGCAGTAGGTTGGCGGCGGAGGTGCGCAGTCGAAGGGTTAATGGTCTTGGAGTGCAACGAAAATTATTGTTTGTATTGAAAATTTTCATTCTTATTATTCTGGAATATCTTTTTTTGCAGATGTGGATTTTAATAATAGTATTTTAGGTTTAGAAGTGAATGGGTTAATATTCTGAAAATGTTTTTCTAGGAATTTCAGTTTAGTGGAAAAAAATGAGCTTTGCGAGGTTTGAAATTATTGGTCTTGTCTGAGTTCAATGAAAATCCTTTTTGTGTTTAAATTTTTCATTTTCGTTAGTCTGGAATTCTGGAACGTTTTTTTTTGTGCAGATTTGGGTTTAATGGTGTTTTAGGTTTATAAGTGAATGATGGGGTAATATTTTGAAAATCTTTTCTTGGGAACATTATTGGAGTGGAAAAAAATGAACTTTGCGAAGTTTGGAATTAATGGTCTTGTTGGAGTGCAACGAAAATTCTTTTTTATATGCAAATTTGTCATTGTTATTATTCTGGACCATCTTTTTTGCAGATTTAGATTCTAATAACAATATTTTTGCTTTAGAAGTGAACGCTTCAGTAAAATACTGAAAATATTTTCCTAGGAGCATTATTGTTAGTGATAGAAAATTAACTTCGCCAGGTTAAAAATTAATGTTCTTGTTGGAGTGCAACGAAATTTCTTTTTCAAATTTTAATTGTTTCATTTTTATTGTTCTCGAATATCTTTTTTGCAGATTTTAATTCTAATAACAATATTTTTGTTAGTGAACAAAATGAAGTTCTCGAGGCTAAAGACAAATGGTCTTGTTGGAGTGCAACGAAATTTCTTTTTCAAATTTTAATTGTTTCGTTTTTATTGTTCTCGAATATCTTTTTTGCAGATTTTAATTCTAACAACAATATTTTTGTTAGTGAACAAAATGAAGTTCTCGAGGCTAAAGATAAATGTTCTTATTGGCGTGCAACGAAAATTCTTTTTTATATTTTAATTTTATCACTTTTATTATCCGCGAATATCTTTTTTTTGCAGATTTGAAATCTAATAATAGTATTTTCGCTTCAGAAGTGAACGATGCAGTAATACTCTGAAAATATTTTCCTAGAAACACTATCGTAAGTGAAAAAAAAATGAATTTCGCAAGGTTGAAAGTTGATGGTCTTGTTGTAGTGCAACGAAAATTCGTTTTGATATTTTAATTTTTTTCATTTTTATTATTTTGGAATATCTTTTTTTGATATTTAAATTCCAATAACAATATTTTAAGTTTAGTGAACTTATAGTGAACGATGCAGTAAAATTCTGAAAAAGTTATCCTAGAAACATGATTGTTGGTGAAAAAAAAATTAACTTCGCGAGTTAAAAATCTAATGCTCTTGTTTTTCAAATATTTTTCCATATTTTTATATTTTTAATTCTTCATTTTTATTATTCTGAAAAATATTTTTGGCCGATTTTAATTGTAAAGCTTCAAATAAGTCTCGAAAAACCACTGAGTGATTTTCGTAACGAAGATTTGGCGAATAAAGTTCGAGGAATCGAAAAATAACAATTACAATTGTATCCCAACGATGCAAACTTCAAGATCATAAGAATTACCAGTGGCAAAGAAAATTAATCTGCAGGTACTTCAGGCCCTTTGAAGGGCTCTAGGATTTTTTTTCGGATATCGGTTTTTTTTCCAAGGACAATAGTATTAGCTCGAATTAGAAGTTGATTTTTTCCAAGTGCATTTCATGAGGGAAGGTCAGCTCTGCAGTATGGACCTCGTCCGACTATCTCCGTTCGGCTCTCGTAATTTCTACGCTCGTACGATCTCCAACTTTGTCCGGAGGATCCCCCCAGCCTACGATGCTCCGTCACGCCCGACTTTTAATTGAAAAAGCAAACGTCGCCTGCTCCAATGAAGGCTTTCATCTTTCGACCCTGTCGAGCGAAATGGAATTTTCATCCTCGCCCGTACGAATGCGGGATGTTCGTTCTCTTTTTATTTCGTTCTCCGGGAATATTTGGCGGTTACTCGATGCGGTTGAAAATTGCTCCGAAGACCCTTCGATACCGAATAGACAAGAGCGCGATTTATTCGTAGCTCGACGTCTCGAAATAACTCATCGACACACGGCCCCGAGAGAGCTCTCCTCGACATACTCTCCCCATCTTGATTCCTGCTCCGCTGATCTATCTGGCCAGTTCTGTCCAACGATTATTCTCGTCACGAGGAAAACCATTTTCGCAGAATTCAACGATTTTTGGCAATCGCGAGACGCGTTGGGATCCAATTTTTCGTTATTTTTATTCAGCGCTTCGGCAATCGCAAAGTTTGTCATTGAAAAAGAAAAAACTTAGAACATTATTGTTGGAGTAAATTGTCTTATTGTTATATTTTTTACCGACTCGATGTATTATTTATTTGAGCTGAATTTATTTATTTATGTTGAATTTATATTTCTATTAAATTTATTGATTTTTTTTAAATTTATACTGACAAGCGAGAACTTTTTTTTATCCAACACTCTTTCGCAATCGCAAAGTTTGTCATTGAAAGAAAAAAAAACTGATAACATTATGGTTAGAGTAAATTGTCCTATTGTTATATTTTTTACCGACTCGATGTATTATTTATTTGAGATGAATTTATTTATTTATTTTGAATTTATATTTATATTGAATTTATTGAATTTATTGAATTTATATATTGCTATTGAATTTATTTATATTGAGAACCGTGAAATTTTTTTTCTCCAACACCCTTTCGCAATCCCAATGTTTGTCATTGAAAAAGAAAAAAATTTATAACATTATTGTTGGAGTAAATTGTCTTATTGTTATATTTTTTACCGACTCGAATTATTTATTTGAGCTGAATTTATTTATTTATATTGAATTTATATTTCCATTAAATTTATTGATTTTTTTATTTTATATTGACAAGCGAGAACTTTTTTTTATCCAACACTCTTTCGCAATCGCAGAGTTTGTCATTGAAAGAAAAAATACTGATAACATTATTGTTAGAGTAAATTGTCTTATTTTTACATTTTTTACCGACTCGATGTATTGTTTGATTATTTATCTATATGGAATTTATATTTATATTGAATTTATTGAATTTTCAAATTTATATTGAGAAGAGTGAACTTTTTTTTAATTCAACACCCTTTCGGAATCGCAAAGTTTGTCATTGAAAAAAAAAGAACAACTAACAACATTATGGTTGGAGTAAATTGTCTTATTGTTATATTTTTTACCAACGCGATGTATTTTTTATTGGAGCTGAATTTATTAATTTATAGTGAATTTATTGAATTTATTTATTTATATTGAAGAGCGCCAACTTTTCTTTATCCAACACCCTTTCGCAATCGCAAAGTTTGTCATCGAAAATAACGTGAACATTAAAATTAATGAATTCGAAATAAATGGAAAATTAATGAATTGAAAATTTTAATTGTCATAAAAAAAACTTTATTGTTGGAGTACATTGGCTTATGCCAAATTTTTTTTACCGACGCGATGTATTTTTTAATTGAGCTGAATTTATTTATTGATATTGAATTTATTGAATTTATTTATTTATATCGAAAAGCGCCAACTGTTTTTCAATCCAACACCCTTTCACCTTTCGCGCGAACTTTGCACAGGTTAATTTTCTTTTTCTCGTTCAACCAAAAATCCAGTCCCGGAGAAGTGAGAGTCGATATCGTATCGTTTTTTTTTCCCCTTTGCGATTTCTGAACGCTAAGCTAATCGAATGCGATATTTTGCGAGGCTTGTGTTTCGAGCAGCCGGAGAAACTTGTCGCACGCACGAGAGAACGAACGATGCTAAAACATTTTTTACGTTTTTGTCCACTGGATTAACTACTTTTACACGTTATAATGGTGGGAGAATTGACGAAGAAGACTTTGGTATAATTTCATGACGCGTCAAGCCACTTTCCAACCCGAGTACGAGACCAATTATCTCTCGTTTCCTTTTCACGTTTGCCAACTCTTTTTTTTTCTTCTTTTTTTTTTATAAATTCTGCTCGTTTTTTTTTTCTTCTTTTTCATCGCGCACACGAGATCCAGTTCGCAACTATCAACGTGCCGACTCGTTATACGCTTGACGTTTGCTATGCGCTTTTTATACGCTACCGGTTAGAAGTATTCAACCAGCGTGAAAAGTCCCGAAGAGTCCGTTAACTTGGCTGTAATGCGCGTTTTTACAAACGTACATTTTATTCGGCGACATTTGTCAACGTACGAATGACAGGCGATCGATTGGAACATTTTCATTGTATTAAGGGAAATTGATTCATTTTAATTTTAATTCATTTTAATTTTAATTCCTTTTAAATTTAATTCATTTTAATTTTAATTCTTTTTAAATTTAATTCATTTTAATTTTAATTCTTTTTAAATTTAATTCATTTTAATTTTAATTCCTTTTAAATTTAATTCATTTTAATTTTAATTCCTTTTAAAATTAATTCATATTAATTCTATTAATTCTACTAATTAAAATTTAATTCCATTATAAACCTAGTGGACATTTTTGGAAATAACGGCTTCTGGTTTTCGACGGATTCTCAAAAACAAAATATTTCGAACATATTAACTGGAAATTTCAAGTCGATTCGTGAAAAAATTATCAAAAAACTGTGCTTGAACGAAGGATTTTTTTTCGATGCATACTTTTTTTTATCGTGAAAATACAGAATTTTTTCTCACCGAAAATCGATACTTCTAGGACGGCGGTAATTTTCTCGAAAAACAAAATTTTATTAAATCCTTGGTCCAAGCACTAGATAATATCACGCAAAAACGTAATGCAATTTTTTGATTTTTTTTTTGCGGATGATTTGTTTTCGAGCAGCAGCTTAAAACCATACTATTTAAGGGGGGGAGTTATCTTTGGGCGAGGAAAAAATGTGCTGACTTTCATTTTTTTTAAAGTGAAGGCTTCATCATTTTTTAGACTGACGGTATGTTTTATTAGTACTTTTGGCTGTTACATAGTATTTTTTTAAATTTATCGTGGCGTATCAAAACTAGCGTGGCGTATGGCTAAAAAAATAATTGACCGATTCTGATAAAATTTGGTATAAGTCTTCCAACCTTATTGTCTAAAACATGACCCTAAATGTTTTTGAAATTTAAAAAAAGCCTTTTTATGGCAAAATGTAGTCATTTTTTTGGAATATTCAAACTTTTTTTTATCAAAGCGTATTATTTTAGTGATTTTCCAAATTTCTCACTTTTTATTGGTTCATATTCTGCGTATAAGTGTTAATGAAAGCAAAATCATCGTTGGTTATTTTTCGAATTAATCCCGCCGAAGCTATGTGTCACGCCGTTCGACAACACCCGCCACATACCGTTTAAAAGACCGTGCCATGTCTCCAACATTTTTTAACATTATTTTAAAAAATACCATGTAACAGCCAAAAGTAGTAATAAAACATACCCTAAGTCTCAAAAATGGTAAATAAATCTTTCTTTAAAAAAAAGACACGAAAATCAGCGATTTTTTCGTCGCCTAAAGATACCGCCCCCTTAAGGTATCAAAAAAGAATTGAAAACCTGGACACGTTATCCCAGAAAAAAAATCACAATAATATCTCTTTTTTGGGCCACGTGTTAGGTGCGTTAAGATTTTGGTATTTTGGAAGATTTGTGAAATTCGAATTGTTAGCGTTTAAATCCAATATTTGAAATATGGTTAAAAAGGTTTGTTCGCGAGCGTGGTTCAATTTGCGGACCTGCTCACGGCGGTTAAACAAAAATATCTGCTTACTTCGCATTTATCGAATGATTGAAAAAAGTGAGAATATATTTGCGGATAATTTTTTTACGTAGCTTACCAAAGAAATAATAACGTGGGTTAATATTAGTGTGAATGATGTACGGTAATGAAAATCCTGAGAAAACGAACGGAAAAGTGTGCGAATATTTTTTTCCCTCACTCTATACTCGAACGAATTGTATTGTAATAAACCTTTAACTATCATTGGACACTACGATCCTTTGGTGCACTGATACCGGAAGTAACATTATGATAATAATAATAATAACGTTATTTTCAGTGATATTAAAGTTTGCATCATTGGAATGCAGTGATAATTATTATTTTCCAATTCCTCGATCTTCTTTTGTCGAATCTACGAAAATCCCTTAATCATTTTTTTTACTCGTTTATTTAGAGTCTTCGAATTTGAATCTGCGAAATAAATTCGTAGAGTAATAAAAATATAAAAAATAATTTTCCCTGCATTCCAATAATGCAAACTTCAAGACCATCATTTTCATCTTTTCATTTCGATGTTAGAGTCGAACTTGGGGGCAAAGTAACGTAGAAGATTATCATTGAAGAAGGTCCGAATTAAATTCCTTAGAATATTCTTCTATAATTATAGTCTGCAAGTTTTTTGCGAATGCCCCTATATGTACATACAATTATGCCATATAGAGACATTAATTTCGAAGCGTCTCTTCCTAAGACCATATACCTGTGCCGAGATTCATATAAATCCAGTGATCGACTGGTAATAAATGAGCAGCTATTTATTCCACTTCCATCCGAATATATCAATAAACTCATGGACGCAAATAGCCCGAGGCAGGAAGAGAAGAACGAGGCCGAAAGAAATCGCCATGGGGTGATAATAAATTTTAGCGTGGCAGGCGAGGAAGAAGTTGTAAAAAAGAAAAATCGCATACCTTTAATCGTTGGCGCGGCATTGGTATTGTGGAGTTTCGCATTGAGACTATTGACCGGTCCGGGTCGTCTCGTCGATGCTGATTTCCGCACCGGTGTCGGACTCTTATCTGAACATTAAAAAAAACATTGACAGTTACTTATTTTTTCTAAATATAGGCTATAAATTTGCGCTGATGGTCTTATGTTTCGTCTGAAAGGGGCAGTTGCTTTTTCCAACAACTATATTTATTTTTAAATCCTGAATATCACCTTTTCCATTCGACTTTAAATTATTGTATTAATTATTAGGGTGCATCTAATGTATCGAACAAATAGTTCAACTATTTTCCATTACTTATCGTTGAAATAAATTTAAAAAAAAAGCAATCTCAACGCTTCTCCGTAATTATTGAGAGAAACATTTCGAATGATTTTTCATTCCAACGTGTATGGACTACGTGAAATTCTTGGACAACGTTCGGCGCTAGACCGGAAGTCGCGTATCGTTGTATGTGAGCACAGCGTGTCGAAAGGACGGGAGCTGAAACGTGTGCATCGAGAACGACGAGAGCCCTATGACCAAAAGAACGATTATTATTAATGCGACACGCGCGATCGTGACCGCTTCAACAGCATTTGCCCACACCCACGGGCTCTGACCTTTTTCGCGATCACTCTTTCACTTTAGGAATTATAAAGCTGTGATCCAGTGAAGACCGTAATTGAGACCGAGACTTGATTTGGACATTTTCATCGTAAGTCTTGAACTAACGAGAGATAAGCTATTTCAAGGTCATCGAGGATAACGCACATACTTGTGAGGAAAAAATTATGATATATCTATAGATGATTTATAGATGATTTATCTATGGATGATTTATCTATAGATTGTTTATCTATCGATGATTGATTTATAGATAATGTATCTAGTCATGATTTATCTATAGATCATTTATCTATAGATGATTCATCTATAGATAATTTATCTAGTGATGATTTATGTTTAGATAATCAATCTGAAGACGATTTATCTGTAGATAATTTATCTGTAGATTATTTATCTATAGATTGTTTATCTATAGATGATTGATTTATAGAAAATGTATCTAGCGATGATTTATCTATAGATAATTCATCTAGAGATCATTTATCTATACATGGTTTATCCAATAGATTTATTCATAGATGTTTTATATCATTGTTTTATCTATGTATAATTCATCTGTAGATGATTTATCTATTGATAATTTATCTATAGATGATTCATCTATAGATAATTGGTCTAGGGATAATTTATCTATAGATCGTTTCTCTATAGATGATTTATCCGTAGATGATTTATCTATAGATGATTTGTCTATAAATCATTTATCTGTAGGCGATTTATCTAATTATTATTCCATAAATAGGTCATCCAGTTGTCATTGCCGCATAAATATTTCAGCCACGTTCCGATGGTTCATCTATAGATAATTTATCTAGTGATGATTTATGTTTAGATGATCAATCTGAAGACGATTTATCTGTAGATAATTTATCTGTAGATTATTTATCTATAGATTGTTTATCTATAGATGATTGATTTATAGAAAATGTATCTAGCGATGATTTATCTATAGATAATTCATCTAGAGATCATTTATTTATACATGGTTTATCCAATGGATTTATTCATAGATGTTTTATATCATTGTTTTATCTATATATAATTCATCTGTAGATGATTTATCTATTGATAATTTATCTACAGATGATTCATCTATAGATAATTTATCTAGGGATAATTTAGCTATAGATCGTTTATCTATAGATGATTTATCTATAAATCATTTATCTGTAAGCGATTTATCTAATTATTATTCCATAAATAGGTCATCCAGTTGTCATTGCCGCGTGAATATTTCAGCCACGTTCCGATAGACGGAAATTCATGAACCGTGAATATTAACAAGGAAGCAATAGGCACACGTCGATCTGTAACTTATTAACATTCATCATATTCAAGAGCCTACAAAAAGTTCACCGCCAGGCTTTCATCTATTCAACATTCGATAAAATTTTTCGGAATTGCCAATATTTATGCGATAACAGTCATAATGTTTCGGAGTCATTAAGGCGACATGTCGGTATACAGGTACGAACAGACCGCTTTGAGAATCCGATTTCTACTTTCTCCGAATGGACCCGGATCGGGATGAAATTGCGCTTAGCCTTAATGCAGAATTTTGGCAACAACGGGGCTGAGTCATTGATCACTTCGGGGCAGCCGAGCGTTTTGGCGAAAGTAACAAATGACGTTTGGGAGCTATGTCTCATTAACCTGTGACATTACACCTCACCTTATGGGGAGGACATCATCATAATCTTGAACTCTCGCACATACGAGATCTCGGACATTCTCTTACTGACAATGGATCGATGATGGCGCTAAGTCAGCAAGTTCTAATCTCTAATTCAATGAACGAAGCATCCAAGAATGAAAGGTTTGATCTTTGCATTGGGACGCAACGAAAATTTGTATTTTTATTTTTTTTCCGCATCTTCATTGCTCTATAAAATCTTTTTTCCAGGTTTAGATTTTCCATCTCCAAATAAGCTACTGAAAAATGTTTGCCGGATTTGCGCAGCCAATCTTTCAGAAGAAATTTAAGGGGTTAGGCCACTAGAGGCCGAAAAAATGGGCTTTTCGAGGATTTTTTTTTCAGAAAAATTATAAAATAAATCGAGATTACAAAAAAGGGTGTTTATCATACATATCAGTGACCGTGTACAATAATTTTTTTGAAGCGATTGATTTCAAAATGTCGATTGTGCAAGGTTTATCTCAAAACTGCATTTTTTAAGTTCGCCGGAAACATAACTCAGACAATTTTCAACCGATTCACTTGAAATGTTGAATATATCTTGAAAAATACATTGGCTATGGAAGTGCGTAGGATTTTTTTTTATATTGCAGAGTTCATTTGTTATTAACAATTAACCGACGATTTTTTGGGCAAATTTTTCACTTTCCAAGAATTTGCCTAAAAAATTGCTAATAACAAATTAACTAAGCAATATTAAAAAAAAATCCTACGTACTTCCATAGACAATGTATTTTTCAACATATATTCAACATTTCAAGTGAATCGGTTGAAAATTGTCTGATTTATGTTTCCGGCCAACTTAAAAAATGCAGTTTTGAGATAAACGCTGCACAGCCGCCATCTTGAAATTGATCGCTTCAAAAAAATGTTTATATATAGTCACTGATATGTATGATAAACACCCTTTTTTGTAATCCCAATTTATTTTGTAATTTTTCTGAAAAAAAAATCCCAAAAAGCCTATTTTTTGCCTCTAGAGTGGCCTAAGTCCTTAAGGGGGTTACCCCCACTTGCGATTTTGAAAAAATCGATTTTTTTTATTGCATTTTTTTGAAGTATAAGTATCTGAGAATACGTCCTGAAAATGTCAAGTCGATCCGAACAAAATTGACTGAGATATGAGCGTTGAAAGAGAAGAATCCGTTGTGTAAACGACCGGAAATTGAAACTTTAGACGCGTTTTTCTCAAAATGGCATTTCTGAAGTCGGTGACCAAGATTACTCGAACACTAATGAACCGATCTTCTTGAAATTTTGCAGGCTTATTTAATACATAAAAATGTAGTCTTTAATCGTTCGATTTTTTTTTTCGAAAAAAATGGCCGTTTTATATCCAAAAAACGGCCGTTTTTTTTTCGTTAAAATCGAACCATTAACTTTGACTGTCCGCCATTTTGTGAAAAATGAATATTTTTTAAAATCCTTCGATTAAAGACTAGTTTATACTTATATTTGACTAAATCCATCCGCATTTTTTTTTTTCAGATGATCCACTTCGCCGCAATGTTGGTCACCGCAAACCGTGTATATAAAAACATTATTTCATTGACGGCCGTTTGCCACTAAACAATGTAATATTTTTCAATAAAAAAATTACTGAAAGTTCTTCAAGATGTGTTCTTTAAAGATGGTATATTGATCGATTAAAAAAGTTTTGTAGTTTTCTTTAAAAAAAATCATGAAAAAGGCCTGTTTTTGCGCTACAAGTGGGGGTAACGCCTTAAGCGAATAAATAACAATAATTTTTTTGCCTTCCACTGATGCAAAGTTCAGTCCTATTGGTGGCTGGCAGTCATCGTAGCTACACTTTACATTTCATACGGTAAGCAAGTTCGGCTATAAAAATATTACAGTGCCGACAAATTGACGTTCTTATCGATCGCGTTTACGCTATCAACTAGTTTTCTCTAATCAAATCCGAATGCAAACGACCGTATTTAAGTTTTACGATGAAAAAGTCGAAGAAATCAGAAAAATGTCTTTTCCCCTCGATTTCAAAGCAGCGACAGCCACGTTATTTTTCTCGATGTGCGTGCTGGGGCACGCACCGAGTTTTACGCGGATCTCTATAAGCGAATGCAAAAAGTGCCATAAAAAGGAGGTCGATCATTAAAACAGTCTGGCTCTGATGCACCTAGACTTATTATTACTCTCGTATATTTATGGCAGAAAACGTCGGTTTCTTTGCACTCGAAAATGTACATATCGTTGTACCTTAAGATCCAAGGTATTATAACCGTTGGAATACGAGATTTTACTTTTTTGGCTCACGTTTTTTTTTTCGCTTATTCCCAACTCGACAATTCATCTCTTGTCTACCGTCCCGTGTGATTACAAACGCGTGCGCGCCTCCCAACGTGGACTCGATCAACGCGGCTGCTCTCGCTTCGCTTAACGAATATACCAAGATATATTTATATTACTTTAATTACTTTTATGCGGTGTTAGAGGCTCCGTCGTAACGGATTGGTGCGTACGTCTCGATGAAATTATACGATATGACGATAAATATGAAGCGCAACGTGTGCGAGTTCTCGAAGAGAGAAAATTCGATATGATCGAAGAAAAACAATATTGATTGGGTGGAATTTAATCCGAAATGAACGAAAGAATCATGTGCAATTATTTATTTCGGATGTTTATAATTTATATTGATAATTAATTAGTGGAGAAACTACTGTCTTGATAACACACTGGCCAGAGGCATTTTGAACGGAATTTGATTTAGTTAGAAAAAGTTGCGTTTGGTACTCATAACATTTATTTGGGATAAGGTTATGACCCCCCCCCCCCCATCCTATCGAGCTGAAATTTTGCACAAACCTCCCTTTAAATATTTTAGGAAAACTCCTTAAGGGATTTTTGGCGATTCGCAGTAGGTTTTGAGACATTGAATTTTTAATTTTTTTTTAGGGTAAAATTTTGGAACCCCCCCCCGTCCGACCGAACTGAAATTTTGCACAAATCTTCCTTTTAATATTTTAAGACAATTAAGGGGTTTGTAGCGACTCGCAGTAGTTTTCAAAATATGGAATTTTTTGTTGTTTTTTAATACGCTATATATATATATATATATATATATATATATATATATATATATATATATATATATATATATATATACGAGTATATATATATATTAGACTGATTCAAAAAAAAATTTTCCTTCTGGATTCTCGTGCTATTGTTGGGCACTGATAAAACAAAATTTCTCTAAAAAGATGGGCGCGGTCACTCAATTTTTAGAGGTGGCTATCTCGACTTTTTTGTATTTGAATTTTTTTTAACGAACGTATTGCATTTAAGCATAGTCATGGCTTCGGATTACAGATAAAAATCGGAAAAGTTTTGAGTTTGTTCTTTTACAAACATAACAGAGAAAAACTGACCATACGTCGAAGTGCACACGAAACGATGAAAGAAATTTTTGAACAATGGAAATGTGCTGAAATTCCAACGCGTCGATTGAATAACGCAATCTTGAAATCAATAAAACTCCATCTAGTCTAGAAACAACTTTTAAAAAATCGAGTTAAAAAGAATTTGCCGTCACAAATATCGAAGGAGCGTAAATTTAAGAGAGATTTGGACAAACTGTTCAACGTTGCACATTTTCGTTCTGCCCAAAATGTTAACGAACTTGAGAATGGCTGGGAAGAAATGTAAATGAGTTTGAAGATAATATAAGCGTAGCATTTTGAAAATGTAAATATACGATTTATGAATAAAAGCTTATAATTTAATTTTTCGTAAAAAGTGCGAAATGTTAATGCGTAAAAATAAATCTACATGAATAACGAGAGTAGTATAGACGCCATTATTGATCTACCTGGATTTGAATTGTGAATATTGCACCCTTTTCAAATTGTTAGAGTTTATTTTTGTTACGAAAAAGCTGCTGGATGTGATTTTTATCCGTAATCCAAAGCCATGACTATGCTTAAATGCAATACGTTCGTTAAAAAAAATTCAAATACAAAAAAATCGAGATAGCCACCTCTAAAAATTGAGTGACCGCGCCCATCTTTTTAGAGAAATTTTGTTTTATCAGTGCCCAACAATAGCACGAGAATCCAGAAGGAAATTTTTTTTTTGCATCAGTCTAATATATATATATATATATATATATATATATATATATATATATATATATATATATATATATATATATATATATATATATATATATATATTAGGGTGGCCCTTGATATGGGTCAAAAAAAAATTGATCGCGCCGCGCTCCAAGACGGTTCCAAATAATGGGAAAAATCTACGCGAAGCCCCAGTACTGTCCGTTAAGAGGAAGGCGTGCCTGTAAGCATGAACTTAAATATAAACATCAATTTTTCTTCATGATTGGAGAAATTTCGATTTTATAAATCTAGTTTATTTGTCAATTTTTTTTTTCACTTTCCGAAGCTATTGTATATTGGTATTCAATATACAGATCAAACAATAAGGTCCTCCATACTAGATTTGATGAGCGTTCAGCTTTACCATCCTATTATTATGGAACAATAGTTCGATTTAGCTGCTGTCGAACGCTTTTAATCACATCAAAATCAAACTTTAAATTTGCATCTTGTCAGAAAAATCTACTAAGTACGAAGGATATAAATTCACGATAAATCATTCACATCGAACTTCCGGATTGGCCGGAAATGTTTTTTTTTTTTTTTAATTTTGCTAGAGATATTCCTTGCGTGCTGATATACAAACATATTAATATTTCACTGAAATCAGACTTCCAGTGCTGTGGATAAAAAATGTATTCGAAAATTACTTTCGCAAAAATGCATAGGGACATTTTAAACTTGGCAGGATTTTAAACTTGGCGAGCTTGTTCATTTTATTGAAAACAAAGAAATTATTTATTCGCACAAGTCATCCAATTGGTCGGAAAAAACATAATATTTAAAAAATGTACACATAAGATATCGATACTATTTCGTTCAGTACGAATTTATTTATTTATACCACAGAAATATCGTGTTGAAAAATTGACAAATAGACTAGATTCAAAAAATCGACATTTCTCCAATCATGAAGAAAAATTGATATTTAAATTTAAGTTCATGCTTACAGGCACGCCTTCCTCTTAACGGACATAGCTGGGCCATATTAACCCATATTAAGGGTCACCCTAATATATATATATATATATATATATAGTCGGCGCGCATTAAAAAAACAACGAAAAATTCCATATATATATATATATATATCAGAATCTAACCATTCATTTGCATCCCGTAGAGAGTTGATTTTGTTTACGGATTACGAAACGAAATGTTTTCGAAAAAATGCACAAGACTGCTTGCTCTTTACTCGCATATTTTTCTAATAATATTCAATTGGAATATGTTATTTTATAACTAATTGATATAAATTGCATATAGACAATTCATCATTTCTTTCGCTACAACGTCACGCATGAACATTTTTCGGCGCCGGAAATAATTTTTTTTTTTTTTCGTTGGCACACCACTGTGACGGGTAAAAAATTCGATTTTTATTTCGTATTTTCTCAAAGTATGATAAAGTACACGATATAATATGTGAAAAAATATTCAATACAAAAAAATATTGAAATTTGACCAAGTTATAGACGATTTTAGGGAAAGCAGGTAGCCCAACGATTTACGTGTAGGTGCTAAAACTTTCAATCGCTTTTTTCTCGAAACTGTTCAAAATTTACAATTTTTCAAGCCCCTGAATGTAAGTAAAAATTTGGCCAAAATTACGCTTTCTGAGCACCAGCCATTTTGAGAATTTATTTTTGGAAAACGGCTACGTAAAACGAGAACTACATTTATACGGGTTATAAATATTTTTTATATTCATTTTCCAGACCAACCGCTGTCAAGTTATCGATCCGGCAGTTGGTTCACATTTTTATACAGAGGCGTTTATAGACATTTTTATACCTCAATAACGTTGTTAATTTTTATTTTTTTTTCAGTACAGATTTATACATAATACGTACAATGTACTCTTAATAAAAAAAAAACTATTTTTTCCAAATCCCAAGTAAATAATCTGTTAGACAAAATTTAAAAAAAAACGAGGTTTTTGCGGCGCGTCACAGTGTTGTCCTCCCCTAACGTAGATTTTCCTATAATCGTGAACAATCATTAGCACTAATTTTTTTCTTTCCAGACGTCTGATAATCGCGAATATCTTTGAAAAATGATTAAACTGAAGAGTTCCGTGTAAGAATAACGCCTCGTATTTTTAACCCCCACTTGCGATTTTCAAAAAATTAAATTTAAACATCAATTTTTAAACGCGTTTTTTTCAAAATGGCATTTCTGAAGTCGGTGACCAAGATTACTCGAACACCAATGAACCGATCTTCTTGAAATTTTGCAGGCTTATTTAATACATAAAAATGTAGTCTTTAATCGTTCGATTTTTTTTTTTTCGAAAAAAAATTGTCGTTTTATAGCCAAAAAACGGCCGTTTTTTTCGTTGAAATTGAACCATTAACTTTGACTGTCCGTCATTTTGTGAAAAATGAATATTTTTTAAAATCCTTCGATTAAAGACTAGTTTATACTTATATTTGACTAAATCCATCCGCATGTTTTTTTTCAGATGATCCACTTCGCCGCAATATTGGTCACCGCAAACCGTGTATATAAAAACATTATTTCATTGACGGCCATTTGCCACTAAACAATGTAATATTTTTCAATAAAAAAATTACTGGAAGTTCTTCAAGATGTGTTCTTTAAGATGGTACATTCATCGATTAAAAAAGTTTGGTAGTTTTCTTTAAAAAAATTCATGAAAAAGGCCTTTTTTTGCGTTACAAGTGGGGGTAACGCCTTAAAGTCGACACATTGAAGTTGCGAATTCATATGGATATGCCGTCTGTTCGCGTCACGGATCGTACTAGCTGAAATCCAAGTTCTTTCCGGCGGAGACACCCCGCTGCCACTCAGTGGTCGGAAATAATAAGTTCATACAACAGATCGACCGTGACAATATATTACGAGAGCCTTCCAACAGCGGACGTGACAATCAAAAACCATTGCTCTCTGCGGGGGCTGCGGCTTCGCCGTTGAACCCATCCCCGAAATTAAGCGGAGGGCCGAGGGACACTTTTTCAACGGAACAATTTTATTATAGCCAGTTTATCGTGCACTGTTGTGCAGCGAACGAGACAGGGTAGATCTGTAAATTTTTTCTGCGCATAAACGACCATTCGGTTCTCGCACCTCGAGCTGCGAGAACGCCTCATAGGACGGAAAATTTCCATCAAGGGGAGAGAAAAAAAAATCTACTAAGGGGGGGGCGAGAAAAAAAATTGCCATTTTTCGTGACTTTTTTTTAAGTAAAGATTTCTTCACCTTTTGAGACTTTGCGTACGTTTCATTACTACTTTTGACTGTTACATGGTATTTTTTTATCTTGATTATAATCGATTTTTATATTTTATTGTAATCGACCGATTCTGATGAAATTTGGTATAAATGCTTATAACCTTATTGTCTAGAATATGACCCTAAATGTTTATGAAAATAAAAAAAGTATTTTTGTTTTTGCAAATTGTAGCCATTTTTTCCAAAAATTCAATCTTTTTTTTCAAAACATGCTATTTCATCGATTTTCAATATTTTTCACTTTTTCTTGGTTCATATTCTGCATATGAATGTTAATAAAAGAAAAATCTTCGTTAGTTTTCGTTCAGATTAATCCCGCCGACGCCACGTGTTACGCCGTCTGGCAACATTCGCGCAAACCGTTTAAAAGTCCGTGCCAAACCTCCGCCATTTTTTAAAATAAATTAAAAAAAATACCATGTAACAGCCAAAAGTAGTAATAAAATATCCCCTAAGTCTCAAAAATGGTGAAGCAATCTTTAAAAAAAATCATGAAAATCTCAAATTTTTTTCTCGCCCAAAGATATCTCCCCCCTTAATTGCCTCTATAGCTGGTAAATATTCATGTAATAACGAGAATTTTGAAAATTTCTATCACAATTTAAAAAATGAACAAATTTATATTCAATTTCTATGAAATTTCTTCTAAATTTATTTAATTTCGTATCTGGGTCGCTTTTTCCGGATCTGTCCTAGCTCGAAAATCCCAACACTGCGCTGACTCGAAGCGAAAAAAAAATATTGATATTTACGGACTCGTTGCTCGAGAGGATTTCCTTCTCAGCGAGAGCACCTGTTTCTTTGTCTCGTCTCGAACGATCACGATAAAGCGTGTATACGAGAGTATTATGAGAGTAAAGTAAGGTGCGCAAGATTTTCTCAAGGGAATCAAATCCCCGGGGGGGTAGTCACTACACAAATGTTACCGGAATCACGCAGCCTTGTTCTCGTGCTCTCACATTCACCGTACAAAACCCTGCGTTCTCTCTGCAACGTTCCTGTTGAATTTTAACGAAACTCTTCGATACGACGCCGTGCACGAAATAATTCTCATTATCGTGAATGCAGTCAAAATTTCTGACAGGTGTCTCGAAAATCGTAGTTTTTTTTTAAATATTACAAACGGCTCGAAATTTTTAAGGTTTTGAAAAATTTCGGTATATCCGCCAGTGTCAGTTACCTTGAACTTCACACGTTGTTACTTTCTCTAGTGTTTCGACTTTATGCATCACTAACCAATTTTTTAAAAGTTATGACAATAAGTCCATCAAACAACGATCCAAATATATTTATATTTTGAAAATAATCATAATGGTTTGGCCAATAAATCAAAAATAAAATATAAAAATTAATAAAAATAAATAATCACAAACGTTATGGATAAAAATAATCATGACCATTATAATTAAAAATTAATCATTATCATTGTAATTGTAAATAATCATTATGATTATGATTATCAAGAATCATAATGATTTGGAAAATCCTTCATTATTTTAACAAATACCGCAACAGCTCGACCGTTCAATTATTTTAACAACAATCATATGGTAATATTTGATGATGACAAAAATAATAAAATTATGATTATACTAATAGTTAGTTAGTATCGAGTTTAATTTGCACAACTTTATTGCAAAGCTTTTTACAAAACATTAAGGGCGGGGTAAAGTATTTACATTTTTTTTTCATTTTTTAAATGAATGCATAATATATCAAGAATATTGTGTTAAAATTTTTATGCAATCGAGAAGTGTTCTCAAACTTATGTGCAATGAGCGCTAAGCGACCAAACTCTTCTGCGTTTTTCCAACCGTTTTTCTGAGACTTGTCATATTTGAAGTCCGTGTGCACGATAACTCAAAATCTACTGGACCAATCGCTTTGAAATTTTGCACATTATTTCTTCACATAATTCACCAGGTATTGTCGAGAGCTTTTTTGTTTTTTTTTAATAATTACTAATTTTTCAACAACAAATTAGCCGATTTTTTAAGCGAAAATCGGGGTTTTGGCTCCCCAGTGCTACGAAAAATCGAGAAAAAAAATCCTCCCGTCATTACCTCGAGAAACATCTCCTTTAACAAATGCATTTTGATTTTTTTCTTTCAGATGATTCTGTTGCGAGTTATGGTGCACACCGCAAACCAACTTTTTTTCGAGGCGCCTCCGGGGTTTAATTTTCACTCGCTCAATTTTGAATATTTTGCAATGCAAATTTAAGAGAATGTCGTTCAAATGTTACTTTATTATATGTAAATTTTTCAATAAACGAACACTATTCGTTACGCCAAAAAAAAATCTTAAAAACATGCCTTTTTTTCGCCGAATTAACTTTACCCCGCCCTTAGTATTTCACACACGTACTTTTCACTCGTTATCTACACCCTACATTCCTACACTGCGCATTATTTTCACATTGTCCCTTTCTTCATTTGATAATAATAGTATGTAATTATTGTTATTATAATAGATGAAAATTATTATTACTTTAAACAAAAATTGTAAAAGTTACGATAATAAGTTCCTCATTTTTGCAACTATTCAAATCTTTTTATACTGTAATAATAATCATAATAATTTGGCAAACCCTTCATTATTTCAACAAATTCTGCAATAGCTCAGACCGTTCGTATATTTTAATGTTGATAATATAGTAACATATAATGATAGTAATAATAATAAAATAAACATAATAATAACATATTTTTTTATAACTATTTATAATATAATAACATTTTTTTATAAAAAAAAATAATTATTATTATATGGTATTATTGTGTTATATTATTATTTATTATGATATAAAACTTGAAATTGTGAAATTGTTATTATATTATAATACTAAAATATAATATATAATTTAGTATTATAAAAAAAATATGAAATTATTATAATATTATAATACTATAATAATAATTGTTATTATTATTTTAATATGATAATATAAAAATTCTTTTTATTATTACTATTATATTATGACAATATTATTACTATATTGATAACAACATTCCAATAACACGATGATCATAAGAATAATAATATTTCGAATATTGTAATAATAATGATAGTAACGTAGCTACCGTATAAAAATTTCGTCACATCGCCAACCGAATATAGATCGAGCAATAAACGAAATAATTGATCAACCTTTCAATGATCTGCATTGCAGATTTTTTCTCAGTGTTTGATCGAAATTTTCAAATCACCGAAAGCATCTCGTGACATTATTTAATTCTCGATTCGTCAATAATTTCAAAACTCGTATTTCATCCACACGAATATGTGGCAATTCTCGAACGAGTACGAAATTCATGACAAAACGACGATTGTACAGCACATGGAGAATGCACGGTACGATACCCGTAAGTGTTGCCTACGTGCAGAAAACGGTAAAACGCGGTTGTTCCGGATGAGTGACTGCGCATAGACGGTCGTGTCGGTGCCGCATCGTCGATGCATACGCGTACGAGCATACGCGAAGTCTTTGCTGAGTTTACAGCATCTCAAAGGCTCCGCTAATATCCTATCCTATCCCAGTATGAAAGTGAAGATCTTTCATCGTCGTTTCCATTGTTTCGTTCGATACGGGGCCGGCTTTGGTGGCCGATGGAATAACGGCTTTCGGCGAATGATTTTTATCCGGAAAATTTATGCTCCTAACGGTTTTGGCCTGAGGATATTTGGCGCCCTGGGATGGCAACGAGTAACGACCAATTTGCGCGAAAAGTGGCAATCATTGGAGGCACCTCGGTTGCGAGAATGGAGAAGGATTTGCCGGTGTGCGGTGAGAAGGATAGCGATTATTTGTGAAGCCAATACGTCGAGCAATGAGAAACATCGCGGAGGCAATAATTGAGAGCCGATAATAACGGCCTATCGGTCACTTAGTTGAGGCAACTATTATCGATGCGAAACTGCTTGTTCAGCAAAGGAACGATCATCGATGGAAATTATTTTTTTTGTCACGAAAAAAATGTTTGTGATGACCAGTCAGTTTTTGCAAGATCGTTACTCAACCATTAGCTACGCGAAGTATTTATTTTGCAAACGGTATTGTTGTTTTCGGTGAAAATAAGGAAAATTAGATTTTCCGCGAAAAATGGCAATTTGACGAGTATTCATGAGCACTCAACGGAGACTTTGTCCTTGAAGTTTAGCGGGAGATGTTAGCGGCTCAACATGAACAGCTCGAAGAAGAGGAGGGATGCCCCTATGGACCAGGCATTGCCGATTAGCGGTAATTATAAACACATTTGTGTAAACACATTACAAAACTTTAAACGCGTTTTTCTGGAAAACACGTTTTTTAAAAATGGCTGACATTCTCCTGACCGCTGTAATAAACATATCGACCTGAAATTTGGAGAGCATACTCAGAAAATACGTCTTCACGGAATGACGGATCGTTTTTTCGATAGATACATTTTTGCATTTATTATTTATCTTTTTATGCGAAAAAAAACGCGAAAATTCGATTTTTTTTTTAATTGCCGCCATTTTCCGAAATTTGTACTAAACGAAAAACCCATCCGTCATTCCATGACCAAAGGATCACAGATCGATAATATGCTTTGAATTTGTGTTTCAGATCAACGATGAGGGGGCAGTGATGTCAGCCGTTTACCTCCCGCGATTTGAGGACCTGTTTTCGCGGAGCTGCAACGGCCGCCATTGTGGTTTTTTTTTTCAAAAAAAAAAAAAAATTTTTTAACGTTCTGTATATCATGAATAAAAGCAAGAAAAAAACCGCACTCAAAAAGTTTTACTCGTTTCCTTTTAAAAAAATAAAATGTAAACACCTGAAATATGGCACTCCAAGGACAAAGTCTCCTTTAAGGGGTTATGACTAGTCGTGAAAGGCGAAAAATCACTTTTTTCAAAACCTATATATTTCGACAGTACATCATCTTATAAGTGTTCCTTGAAAACGTCAAGATGATCGAATCAAAATTGACAGATTTATAGGCTGTTGTGTTGACGCCCGTCGGAATGCACGGATCGTCTTTCGAAACTTTAAACCCTTTTTGCCGCAAAATATAGCAAAAACTACTGTATCGATCTTTGCGAAATTTTTCGGGCTTTTTTTAGATGTGAAAAGTGTAATATTAGATCGAAGTATTTTTTTACCGATGTATACTTTCGATTTGATAAACGAAAATCGACTTTCACTTTGAACACGGGCCATTTTTTTTTAAATTTAATATTTTGAAAATTCCTTCGAATAATTATAGGATAAAATCTTTTTGATTTATTGATATCAGATATAACCTGATGCTGAAAGGCATTGCTCACTGCAAAAGGCGTTTTCATGAGATGCTTCCCGGACTACAGCTGTAACTCGATTTTAATGAAATATTTTTATGCAAAAAAGTTACAGCGTGTTCTTCAGATGACGCTTTTTCAAATACCTCATTTTTGTAGAAATTTATCATCGCGATTACCCATTTAAAAAATCCCAAAAATGAGGTGTTTTGGACTGTTAAGGTAGTCCTATCACTTCACACTAGTAATACCGCTGTTCATACTTGAGACTTGTACAATTTGTGTTTTTTTTAAACGCAAAAAAAATAATTTGTAATAACTAAAATTTTCCATGTGTAAACTGTTTAATGAATGTTCACATTGAATCAGAAATATTAAAAAATCGTTATTCCAACGATTCGCGCAGTATTTCTAGGTTCGATATTTGGCAACATTGGTTCCATCTCCGTCTCTTTTTTACTCAACCAGGCGAGTTTAACCTCCATGCTTTTCAACGTCGATCTGTCAAAACAATGTCAGGTGCGGGAAATATAAAGTATTGTATTCGGGCCACGACTGGTAAAAAGCGTGGAAAATTTGTGTCGGCGAAATATGTCGGTTAAAAAATTAAATATGTGTGGTAATTCGAATGAGTGAGATGAGGTTAGGGCTACAGTCAGTTGTTGCCTTGCTGTCACGTCTCATTATTGTAGCAAGTGGTAATAAATCCAATACCGGAAGTTAGAATTGAACTTGATATTACATAAAAATTAGGTCAATAAGCGTAATCTTTTCTGAGAGTATTGGATTACTACAAGTGTTAAGTATGTAAATCTGATTATTTTTAGGAATCTGACGGATTCCCACTTTTATATGGGGGATTCCCACTTTTGTAGCGACCGGAAATTGAGTTTTTATATGTCGGAATTCCTTCAGAAAAACACGCAATTTCAATTTTTCTCTGTAATTAGGTAAACACGCAATTTTTCTCTGTAATTAGGTCGATAACCAACTCCGAAATTTTACAGAGACGATTATTAATATATTTAGTGAAGCTCAAACAAAATTATGAAAATCCTATGGATTGAAGCCTGCCGATTTTACTACCTTAAAATCAGGTAGGTCATTTTACTACCTTAAAGGCCATTTACTCCCTTAAAGGTCATTTTATATATGAAGGTCATTTTACTACTTCAGGTCATTTTGCTACCTTAAAGGCTGTAAAATGACCTGACATTTTAAGTTGCGCGCCATTTTTTTGTTTGTTATTAACATGGAGCACTAATCTTTGACACCTAGCGTCAGGAATTATTGAGGTTTAGTCATGGAGAATTAGACGATCAAGCAACGCATAGAAATTGTTATTTGCTGCATTGTTATTGCATATTTATTGCAGACGAAGGTTCACGTGATTTGGCAACCAAGATCGTGCGATTTGACGCAGTTGGACTTCTTTCTTTGGGCTTTTCTGAAAGGAAAAGTGTATGTCAATGATCCGCAGACCATTGCGGAACTCAAGGAAGCAATTAGACGCACCATTAATGAAATTAGTCCGCAATTGTGCCAAAATGTTATTGAAAATTTCGTCAACAGAGTGAACTTTTGTAAACACGGACGAGGCTTCATGCATCGGATATTGTGTTCCACACATAACCTCCATGTTTCTACCATACATTAAAATGAAAATATTCGTACGTTTCAAATAAATAATACGTTTTATTAATGAATAAAAATGTCAGGTCATTTTGAGACACCCTTTACCACTAGACATAAGCCACTGAAGCGATTTCTCTTTGAAAGTCCATGGTGTTTTGTGTCATGTACACCGGTCTGGATATTGCACAATGCAGACTTTTGCATCGTGACTTTGCCTGCGCGCGGCGCGAGCAAAGTGCACAATTTGATCGTACGCGTTATAAAAGAGGCTTTTTAGAGCTTTTCGAAACACGTGTTGTCCGTATGCGTCTGTCTCGTCACGAGGCGAATGGGCGTTGGGTAGACGTCGGCAAATTCGTTTGGTTGAAAATCGCGGATGTGAGCACTTGGCGGATCGTAAAAAGAGGGCGCCCGAGCAAGTCGCTGGTATCCGGTTCGAGTAAGTCGGAAACGCACAACGAAATCTTTTGAAGAAAGGGACGAAGCGGAAGAGAGAGAGACAGAGGGAGAGAGAGGGAGAGGGAGAGGGAAAGAGAGAGCGAGAGAGAGAGAGCGAGAGAGAGAGAGAGAGAGAGAGAGAGAGCGCGAGAGAGAGCGAGAGAGAGAGAGAGAGAGAGAGAGAGAGAGAGAGAGAGAGAGAGAGCGCGAGAGAGAGAGAGAGAGAGAGAGTATGAAAATGCAAAAGCGTGTTTAAAAGCCCGGGGATACGTGGAACAACAAATTCTAAATGCTACATCGGTGAGTTTACTCGCCTGACCCGCAAATATCCAAAAACGTCTACACGTTGGGAGTCATTGTCTCACAAGAAACATCACTTAAGGATATTTTGCCCGTACATTCCCCACCAAAAGTGATTTTCGGTGACAATTTTGAGTACGTTTTTATAACATTAAAAACCGCAAAAAAATCAACCGTTTTGAAGATGCTAAGAACATTATGAATAATAAGAAGGCCAAAAGTTTATAAATAAATTGTTTAAGCAAAAATTTGTTTAAAAAATCTCTGGTAACTTGATTTTTTGTGACATTAAATGAATTATGATATTTTTCTGAATGCATATGATTTTTTAAAGAATTTTCTCTCTATTTCGAGAATCCCGTTTTTGGAATTTTTCAGAGGCTGTACCTATGACACTGTTCGTTGAATACCCCGGACACTTCTTGTATTTAATATGGAACATTGCTCCGAAAATTTGTGACTCTTCGTCAATTTTTTTTTATTAAAAAATTAAAAAGAAAATCGAAAGAAAGTTCTAAAAAAATGCATACCTACCCGTGCAGAAATTTTGACCGGGATACCCTATGTCCGATCAAATCCCGATCAGGATTTGTCATGAATTCCCCAAAACCGGATCCCGGTTAGAATCCAACTTGCATCAGTACTGGCATATGTACGATGACGATGGCATCATTTTGAAAATGTTGGCGTCACGTGTATTTTCTGTATTACTATAGAATTCCTATCTATAGATAGGAATTTCTGTCCATAGATTCCTATCTATAAAATTCCTATCTATAGATAGGAATTACATAGTAATACCGAAAATACACGTGATGCCAAAATTTTCAAAATTATGCCATCGTCGTCGTACATATTCCGATACTGATGCAAGTTGGATTCTAACCGGGATACCGGTTTTGGGGAATAAGTCTCTGTTTATACCCACCGACATGTCGGTGGGTATAAACATGTATTTAAGACAAATTAAAATCAAATTCACAATGATTAGATTAAAAATTACACCAACCGTGAGTTCTTACGTATTTCGAGAGAAAACATTTCGTCGAGGCAAAGAAATTTTTGCAAAAAAAGTTGTGAGTTTCAAATATTACATTATAAATATGAAAAAAATCACAAAATGAGTTGTGAACTTCCTCAAGTTGAAGAAAATAAAAATCGAATTCACGACAGTTATATTAAAATTTACACCACAAGTGTAAACGTATTTTGAGAGAAAACATTGTGTTGAGGCAAAGAAATGTTCGCACAAAAAGTTATTTATGTGCAAAAATTTCTTTGCCTCGAGGCAATGTTTTCTCTCAAAATACGTACGAACTCACTTTTGGCGCAAATTTTAATCTAATCATTTTGAATTTGATTTTAATTTGTCTTAAATACGAAAAAAATCACAACTAATTTTGTGAATTTTTTTGTATTTATAATTTCTTGTCAATACATTTGCATTCACAGATTTTGATGTGAATTTTTTTTAATTCACATCAAAATCTCGCGATGAGCGCGATCTGCCATTTGAATCTTTGGACAAATTTTTTTTTATTGTTAGTTTAATGCACCAAAACTTTATAAATGTTATTTATTTTTATAATAAATTTAACATGTCATAATTCCATTTTTTACATTGTATTTCAGCCTGTATTCACCCGTGATCCTTCCCAGATTCCTCAATGATTCCATGGGGAATCTATTTAGAGTCATTAAAGGATCCGGTTCTGGATCCCTAATGGAATCCAGTTTACGGATCTTACATTTAGTCTTCGAATCTGATCCGATATCGGACTAGATCCCGACTGGGAGCCCGGGATACAAGTCAGAATCCAGCTGTATCCCTGCCAAAATTTCTGCACGGGTATTCGGAAAAATCTACGAATTCATTTTATAATATTAAAAAAGTAGTTCACCGGACATTTGTTGAAGAATTTTTTTTTCAACAATTTACTTATAACTTTATTGCATTATTATGACCGGAAATTAATGTTCCTAGCATCTTCGATGTGGTTGATTTATATATATATATATACATTTTTTTTCATTTCAATCTTATCGCAAAGTACTCGAAATTCTCGCCAAACCTCGCTTTTGGTAGGGAACGTACGGGCAATACATCCTTAAGTGTCCACCTTCGATTTGGTTGTAACTCGTATCTACACATACAAACGAACTTGTCCTGACTGATTCATCAACGCCGAGCCAAAACCGCTGAAGCTAATTGCATGAAACTCGGACAGTATATCGCGTTTGTGATGTGAACACTCACTAAGAAGAGATTTTTCGAACTTCAACCCTTGAGGAGAGAAAAGGGATGGCAAAGTTTGTACGGAAATTTGAAAAAATCTAATCGGATTTACTTGAAATTTGGTATTCGTGCTTCTTAACACAATTAATGAAATACGTATTTCAGCATTTTTTAGAAATTGAACCCCTAAGGGGAGAAAGAGGGTGGCAAAGTTTGTATGTTAAATAAAAAAAATCTGGTCAGATTTACTTGAAACTTGGTATTAAAGCTCTTCAACACAATTAATATAACACGTATTTTAGCGTTTATCAAAATTCAACCCCTAAACGAAAAGGAGTAGCGAAGTTTGTTTGGGAAATTAAAAAAATCGGGTCGAATTTACTCGAAACTTTGTATTACTGCTTCTAGACACAATTAATTAAATTTCATTAATATCATATCGTTAACATATTAATTTCATTAATATCGAATTTCATTTGACTACTTCACTTTTCTTGTGAAAAATCACAAGAAAAAAGCTCGTCGTGTTGAACCATAACTTGTACGTTTCGTGAGCGTGTACGTATCTAGTGACATTGTGTCAAAATGCAGTCAAAAAATAACTAACAATAATTAAAGTAAATTTTTACAAAACTAAAATGTATGTTTAGGGGGGTATGAAATACCTTTAGGCGAGGAAAATTTTTGCTGATTTTCATGATTTTTTTTTTTTCAAAAGAAAAGTTTTCTTCTTCATTTTTGAGACTTGAAGGAATGGTTGCGGGGTCGACATCTCAGATTTCGATGAAATTTGGGATGCTTGTAGAATGTGTAAAAATAGGCGACACGTATTTTTTTATATCTGCGGAACCCGATTTTTAAGGGGTGAAACGCACCCTCGAAAATAGGGGTGTTTTTCGTCCTCGTCGATAACGTTATTGCTCTCATCCCCAATGTAAAGTACACGAAAAAATAAACATTATTGCAATTTGACATTTTTTCATATCTCGTACCGTTAAAACGTTATCGACGTAAAACGAAAAACATCCCCTAATTTTCGAGGGTGCGTTTCAACCCTTAAAAATCGGGTTCCGCGTATATGAAAAAATACGTATCGCCTATTTTTACCCATTCTACAAGCATGCCAAATTTTATCGAAATCGGAGCGATCGACCTCCCAACCTTTCCTTCGTAAGTCTAAAAAATGGCGAAAAAATTATAAAAATCGGCAATTTTTCCTCGCCTAAAGGTCAAAATGCAATTTGACATTTTTTTATATCTCGTACCGTTAAAACGTTATCGACGTAAAACGAAAACATCCCCTAATTTTCGAGGGTGCGTTTCAACCCTTAAAAATCGGATTCCGCGTATATAAAAAAATACGTATCGCCTATTTTTACCCATTCTACAAGCATGCCAAATTTCATCGAAATCGGAGCGATCGACCTCCCAACTTTTCCTTTGCAAGTCTAAAAAATGGCGACAAAATCTTTCCTGAAAAAAAAAATCACAAAAATCAGCAATTTTTCCTCGCCTAAAGGTTAAGCGTTTTATACTTTATCATTTATAAATTACTTCATTTTAACATAAAATACTTTATTAAGGTCCCCTCTTAAGCATTTTATACTTTATTATTTACTTTATTATTATATAAAATATTTTATTATTTATAAAAATTATAAAAATCAGCAATTCTTCCTCCCCTAAATCTCCCCCCTTAAGCATTTCATACCTTTTCAACATGATATTTATACTTTTTCAACATCCACTCATTACGTATATCTATATATTGTCATTTAAAAATCACATTTCCTCCGAGATCTTCGATAACGTAGCAATTGAAAAAATGAGTGCAAGATTCGCGTATCGCCCCGTAGTTAATTTCCTGTGCCGCGAAAAGGAGAGTGCTCATTCAAGCCGCATCTGCGTAACGTCGCTGGGAGGGAAGTCAAGAGAAAAAGGACTTCTGATTTATTATAGCAAGAAGGAGAACAATTCGCTCTCTCGACGATGCGGAACAGCGCGACGTGTATGCACAGCTGGAGGTAATACGGGTACGATAATTATAGTCAATTGAGAATTGCGGCATGAAAATGGTTAAGGATGTATGGGAGTCTCGCAGAAATGCTACTATGACGATGAAATTATCACTTCTTTTGGTCTGAGCATGTATGGAAGATTTGGGACTGATGCACTAAACCGTTGAAGAATTACGACACTTTTTGTTCGCAGCAGTATTCCATGCCTTCTTATGGGGGGGGACGTTATTGTCTTCGAATATGATGAGAAAAAGCACGATAAAAGAATGGTGCAAAATGCTTTATATTTATGGTGTGGTAAACTAACAATAATAATTTACATTAATAATAATAATAATATAATGATTGATATCATTCTAATAATATGATTCATAATGATCGATATATAATTATTAATAATTAATATTATCATATATTACTAATAATATAAGTAATATTTTTATTAGCCATATTTTTTTATTAGCAGAATTAATTAAAAAAATATAATATTAATGATATCATATATTATTATTATCATTATTATTAATATTATTCGGGCCTTTACTATCTTGTCTAGGGTGTGGTTTTTAGTGGGTAAAAATCACACACTTTCCGGAACTGGGGACTCTTCTGTACGTCTTTTCAAATATTTTCCATAAACACGTAAATAAAAAAAATATATTAATATTATTAATTATTAATATATTTATATATTGATATATTAAAAATATATTAATATTATCAATTATTAATATATTTATATATCAAATATATATATTAATATTATTAATTATGACCATTGACGAGGAACAGAAACAATTCTTACTCCAAGTCGTTGAAGATTTTCGGCAGACTTCCAAACCCGAGTAAAACTATCGTCGTACAAAATTTGTCGAAGACTTCAAATAGCAAATAAAACCTATAATAAATAATAATACACATCGTCTAATTGGTGTTTATGACAAATGATTCTGATAAATGATTCAGAAAATGTAACACTTCGCTGTTTATTTTGTTTTTATGCTACAAGGAATTATAGTGCATGCGAGATTTATTTTTTGGCGAAAATTCTGCATTTCGAAAGCCTTGAGCGACCACTAAATATTCATTGGCCGGCTAGAGCTTTCTCGAGTCTAATTTAAAAATTATAACGCGTGAAATTAATTGGTGAGAAATGGACGAAAAAAAATCGATTTTTAATGACATTTTGAATTTTTGGGAGGCTTGAGCGACCTTTAAATATTTTTTGACCGCCCGCAGCTTCCGCGACAATTTTTTTTTCCTTCTAATTAAGATAATTGCATGGTGAGAAAGAGGAAATTAAGGAAATTCTGAATTTCGAAAACCTTGAGCGACCACCGAATATTCATTGGTCGGATAGTGCTTTCTCGAGTCTAATTTTCAAATTATAACGCGTAAAATTAATGGGTGAGAATTGGACGAAAAAAAATCGATTTTCTAATGACAATTTGAATTTTTGGGCGGCTTGAGCGACCTTCAAATATTTTTTGACCGCCGGCAGCTTCCGCGACAATTTTTTTCTTCTTTTAATTAAGATAATTGCACGGTGAGAAAAAGGACAAAAAATAGAGCTCAAATTTGGGCTACCCCACTTTCCCATACATTCTGCTAGGACTGTTGAGCGGCACAAAAAAACGCCGTGTTCCTGAGTATATAATATAATAATATAATTTTATATAAGTATAGTATATAATATAATTATATAATTATATAATATAAGTATATATATAATTATATATACTTATAATATATACTTATATATATTATATACTTATATAATATAAGTATATAATATAATAATATAATTTTCTCATATAAACCAAATCTCACGACACGTAAGATGCAATTTAAGCGGAAACAGTTTCAGCATGTGTGGAATGTTGAAATTTCATTATCAAGCCTTATTTGCAAAGTAGAAGATACACGAGGAAATGAGAGCGCTCAGTTTAGGCGGCCTACATAAGTATGCCCGTAAATACAGTCGAGAATACATCGTGAGAGAAATACCAGCATAGTTTCATTTTCGGGGTAGAGTTCATAAAACGATAATGCAATACAGCTGCTATATGTCGTTTGTTCGCGACGTGCATCGTCATCCGGTCGATTTTAGCCGGAAGTCACTGGCCTGGAAACTGTGCCATTTATACGATGCTCCCATTGGGTGAAAAACAAATGATATCACGCTTAAAATCACCAGCGGACAGATGGGGCTGAGAAAGCCGTACGTGTTGCGATTATAAATAACTGTGAAGTAAGGCCGATGGAGTTGAAGCTTCCTCGTGATATAGGGCACGATCAATCGCCCTAATTAAGGGGTTACCCCTACTTGCGATTTTGAAAAAATCGATTTTTTTTATTGCATTTTTTTGAAGTATAAGTATCTGAGAATATGTCCTGAAAATTTCAAGTCGATCCGAACAAAATTGACTAAGATGTGAGCGTTGAAAGAGAAGAATCCGTTGTGTAAGCGACCGGAAATTGAAACTTTAAACGCGTTTTTCTCAAAATGGCATTTCTGAAGTCGGTGACCAAGATTACTCGAACACTAATGAACCGATCTTCTTGAAATTTTTGCAGGCTTATTTAATACATAAAAATGTAGTCTTTAATCGTTCGATGTTTTTTTTCGAAAAAAAAATGGCCGTTTTATAGCCAAAAAAAGGCCGTTGTTTTCGTTAAAATCGAACCATTAACTTTGACTGTCCGCCATTTTGTGAAAAATGAATATTTTTTAAAATCCTTCGATTAAAGACTAGTTTTTCCTTTTATTTGACTAAATCCATCCGCATTTTTTTTTACAGATGATCCACTTCGCCGCAATGTTGGTCACCGCAAACCGTGTATATAAAAACATTATTTCATTGACGGCCATTTGCCACTAAACAATGTAATATTTTTCAATAAAAAAATTACTGAAAGTTCTTCAAGATGTGTTCTTTAAGATGGTATATTGATCGATTAAAAAAGTTTTGTAGTTTTCTTTAAATAAATTCATGAAAAAGGCCTTTTTTGCGCTACAAGTGGGGGTAACGCCTTAATTATAGGGGGGCATATTTTTAAAAGAGGAAAAAAATTGCTGATTTTCATGATTTTTTTTTCAAAGGAAAGATTTCTTCGCCATTTTCGAGACTTGGGGTATCTTTCATTACTACTTTTGGCTGTTACATGGTATTTTTTAATATTATTAATCTTCAAAAATGGCGGAGGTATACCATGGTCTTTAAAACTGCATATTTCTCGACGGCGTGACGTATAGCTAAAAAACCAATCGACCGATTTTGATAAAATTTGGTACAAATTTTCTTAACCCTATCGTCTAAAACATGAACGTAAATGTTTTTGACATTTTTTTAAGGTTTTTTTTTTATTGTAAAGTGTAGTAATTTTTTTTCGGAAAATTCAATCGTTTCGTATCAAAGCGTGCACTCAGAAAAATAATTTATCATGTTCTGACAAATTGGCACATTGAAACATAATTTATTGGAAATTAATAAACATTTACTCGTATGGAGATAGTTTTTATGAAATTTCTTACCTGTTAATAAAATCGTAGTAGGCCGACATACGAATAAGAAAATTTATTCGCCACGTGACAAACTTCCTTGTCCTTAGTAAATATTTTTTCTGAGCGTACCATATAATCGATTTTCAACATTTTTCACTTTTTCTCGGTTCATATTTCGCGTATGAGTGTTAAGGGGGGGAAATCCCTTTAGGCGCCCGAAAATAAGTCATTTTTGACGATTTTTTTAACGGTGGTAAAATAATCGCGACATTTTAAAATTTTGACATTATCTTATTACAACTTTCGTGTGTTGAAATATTGTTTTCTTTTTTAAACAAAATGGCGGCGTCATGAGGCGTCTTTTGAAAAACTGCTCATGTTATAGCTCAAAATGTTATTGATCGATCTGGCTGAAATTTTGGGAGGCTTCTCACTACAACATTACGGGAATGATACACCTATGAAAATATAAAAAAGTATAAAATTAAAATTTGCTTTGTAATCAAATTTTTATATTTTTGACCATTTTCTCGACAATTTTGACCTCAAAAAAGTCATTTATTTACGCGATAACCTTAAAAATTTTGGTACATGCTTCCAATAATGTTATAGTGAGAAACTTGCGAAATTTTCAGCCAGATCGATCGATAACTTTTCGAGCTATAACGTGTCATAGCTCGAAACTTTATTATTTATAAAATTTTATTTATATTATTTATAAAAAATTATAAATAATTTGATTTTTTATAAATTTATATTAGACACCCAAAGGGATACCTTATAACGCCGCCCTTTTGTTTTGTTGAAAGACGAAAAAAGAATTTGAACACTTGAAAGTTGTTAGCATTTTAAATGCTAACAACTAATTATAGTTGTCGTTTAATATATATAAAAAAAATAATATAAATTTTCTTAAATATGAATATAAATATATACTTAAATATATTTATATTTATTTTATATTATATATTATATTTATTATATATTATATATTTTATATTATATATTATATTATATATTATATATTTATTTTAAATATATTATTTTATAATATATTTATTTTATAAATATATAAAAAATAATATAAATTTAATATATAAAAGTTGTTAGCATTTTTTTTAAATGAAATTATTTTGTCACTTTTGAAAAAATTCATGAAAAATGACTCATTTTCGGGGGTCTAAAGAGATTTCCCCCTTAATGAAAGAAAAATCTTCGTTGGTTTTTTATCAGATTAATCCCGCCGACGTTATTTGTCACGCAGTCTGACAACATTCACCGCAAACCGTTTAGAAGACCGTGCCATACTTCCGCCATTTTTAAAGATCATTAAAAAATACCAATGTAATAGCCAAAAGAAGTAATAAAACATACCCTAAGTCTCAAAAATGGTAAAGACATATTTCCTTTTGAAAAAACTAGGGCAAATTAGCAATTTTTTTTCTCGCCTAAAGGTACCTCTCCCCTTAAGTATTTCGGATAAAGAACTAAACGTGTATCGGTACGCTCATTACCGATTGATCGATATCGAGATTTTTGTTATTTTATTTTTTACTTGAGTTTTTTGAAAATTCAACTCACCAAGGTTGAGAGTCGATACTTCGGGACAGCTCTTCTTGGCGTCGCAATTATTGATGCGCGCCTGCTGCTGATTATTAATGTTCGTACGACCGTTGACGACTCGTCTCGGCTGATTTCCCGTGGTCGGCGATCTCTCTGTCGACGAACCAACGAAATGAACAAAACAATGAGAATCGCGTGATTGACGTTTCATCATTCTTGGATTACAAATCGGTAAATGGCTGTAAATTGCGGTCAGAATAAAAACATCATATTGGGGAGGAGAAAATTCAATGAAAAACAATTTATAAAATTATTGAGGAGGGTCGAGCAATGCAGCGAAGAATGTTAAGGCATACTGATTTTTCAGAGGGTGGTGAGTTTCGTAAAAGTTTGTGTTCGAAATTTTAGGAAGTTCCTACAGATCGTTTGCGGAGAAAAAAAATTTATCACACATTTGTATGAAGAATTGCGAATTGATCTGTAATTTTATCGTCAATAGTCGCAATCGTCGTGTCATCAAGAGATACCCATTGCGGTTGAATTCGCGATTTTTCATAATGAATTAAATCACGTTGTTCAAGGCGGAATAACACTGTGACAGTAAAAAAAAATCGATTTTTTGACATTTTTTCTAAGTGCACATTGTAACGTTGCGTTACGAATATCGAGACTATCCGAGAAAGGTAAGGCAAGCGGGCTGCGAAGCTCAGTGGTCAGGGCAGTCGACCGGCAATCGGAAGGTCCCGGGTTCGAATCCCGGCTCAGAAGCGCGCCGCATTTTTTCTCGGATAGTTCTCTTGGAGTTTTTTCGAGGGATAACAACATATTCAAGAATATGTGAAAAAAGTCAAGTTACAATATTTATAATTCATCAAGTCACAGACGATTTAGTGAGAGAGATAGCGCAACGATTTACGTATTCTAAAACTTTCTATTGCATTTTTCTCGACCTGACCGCAAAGAGTCCTTTTTTTTAATTTTCTAAAATACTTAGGGTCATGTCAATAAGGTTTAAAAGATTTTTACGAAATTTAAGGTTAATTTAAGGTTTAAAATATTTTACGAACTTTGATCAGAACCGGTTGATTAGTTTTTTAGCTATACGTAACGCCAATTTTGAAAATGCAATTTAGAAGACCGTGGCATACCTCCGCTATTTTGGAAGATTAATTTAAAAAAGACCATGTAACAGCGAAAAGTAGTGATAAAACATACCCTGCATCTCCATAATGGGTAAGAAATCTTTCTTTTAAAAAAAAAAAATGAAAATCAACAATTGATAATTCTTTAGATAAGTGACTTTCCCGAAAAATAGTATCCGATTTCTCCGATAAAAGACCATTTATTGAGTTTGAGTGGTTTTATTTGGGTTGAAATGTCGATTATTTGGGTTGAGATGACGATTATTTGGGATTGACTGTCATTAAAATGTCAATTATTTGGCTTTATATGACTGTCATTTGACTGTCATTGAAATATCAACATTGAAATGTCAATTATTTGGGTTTATATGGCTGTCATTGAAATGTCAACATTGAAGTGTCAATTGTTTGGATTGATATGGCTGTAATTTGACTGTCATTGAAATGTCAATTATTTAGGTTTATATGATTGTCATTGAAATGTCAACATTGAAATGTCAATTATTTTGGTTAATATGTCAATTATTTGGGTTGAAATGTCAATTATTTAGGTTTATATGTCAATTATTTGGGTTGAAATATCAATTATTTAGGTTTATATGTCAATTATTTGGCTTGAAATGTCAATTATTTGGGTTGAAATGTCAATTATTTAGGTTTATGTGTCAATTATTTGGGTTGAAATTTCAATTATTTACGTTTATGTGTCAATTATTTGGGTTGAAATTTCAATTATTTACGTTTATATGTCAATTATTTGGGTTGAAATGTCGAAAGGCGTCGGAATGTTCAAAAACCCGAACAAACACAATATAGGCGTCGAAATTCTCAAAAATGCCCTGTTTTATCACGTATTCCCGCAAACTTCAAAACCCCATACCTTTTTATGGAGGGGAACGGGATAAATTTCAGCTTCCCCCGACTGAATATCATCATTGATAGCCCAATAAATGAGAAAATAGCAAAAAAAAACATTTCAGGCTCATTTTCACTTATCTAAAGAATTGCCCAGTAATTCTTTCCTCGCCTAAATATCTCTCCCCCCTCCCTCCTTAAAAGGATTCGAAAACCCTCAACCCGTGCAAAACCAGATGGAGATCTGGTTTTCAATTATACCCTGTTATATCTCAAAATGCAAAAAGAAAGGTAACATCTCAATCCAGAAATAGTTGCTTCACGCACACCCAAACATAGCCCAATGTTTTCGTACGCAGTGCAAAAATCTCGCGTGTTCGCTGAAGACCTCGAGGCGAAATTATATTAGCTCCATTACGTTGATTATTTGTATTGCGGCTGTTTGGCATGATTCACCGCAGACAGCCAACGCTGTATACATAGGCGTGTTAAAAAACAATAACATCTGCCACAACTTCGAGTACATCGATAGAGTCCAGGGCGCAAAAATATTTGGATAAGCGTTTTTGAAAAATTCCGTGTACTCGTGGCGCGTACCGTATACATTCACGGAGTAGTTTGCGCGTAAGCGCAATAAGGTGAAGCAGAGGACGTGATCGAAGCAGAGGTTTAAGCTCGATCGCGATGCCCGCAATCTCGTTAAACATGAATTACGAGAGGCGAGCGAGAGGCGTTGAAGTCATTTCAGGCGTGTTCGCACGTCTCGCCTCTCTCTCTTGTATTGCGGCTAAAATAAGCCCGGCTGCGGTGTTGATCGAGGGTTCCCTCGCGTGACGCCCTACGTGCACGCATTTTCGAGAGGCTAGAAGCGATCAAACGGTTCTCGAGAGACCCAAATTTATCGCTATTCCAGAATTGGGAAGACGGAAAGTAACTGGGTTAACGAGTTGACTATAATCCCACCGAAGATCCCCAAAGCCTTCCGGCAAAGCTTAAACGACTTTATTTTCGCAACATCGCACATTTTTTGCTTTTCAAGGGCTTAGGCTACTGGGGAAATTTCGAAAAATCGTTCGTCGCTTGAGGCAACGCAAATTTAAGGCGGGATATACATTTACACACTGAGAAAAAAAAACAATTTAATAAAAAAGAATATATTGGTTAATCCAAATAAATGTGTTGCTGTGCCACCGATATATGAGATTGTTGCAAACTATAAAATATCGGAAAATGTGATTGATTTAGATAACATATTATTTTGATTCAAAAAGCTCTTCTGTTCTCTGAATATCTACATTATTAAAATAAAATTATATTCTTTTGAAATCATTCTATATACAATCCGTAGATGTATGGATGAAATAATTAAGCGGTTGCTGCAACATTTTTCATTTCGTACAAAAATATAATCAATTGAATTAATTATTTCTTAACTGCATCGAAACGAATATGCCATGGGACGTAAGTTTTTCAATTTGTTTTAAATCTTAAATAAAAAGGGAGCATTGGAATGATTATCCACGATAATGGTGGAGAGAATATCAGATATCCAATGGAATATCCATGGAGAGAATATCAGATTTTCAACTGATAAGAACAGATAGTACACTTTGATCTTAGCCACAGGTCAAGAAGCGATACTCTAGAGTTTCTCCGGCGTTTAAGGGAGACTTTGTCCCGGATTGAGCAGCGGGAGATGTTAGCGGCTCAACATGAGCAGCTAGAAGAAGAGGAGGGATGCCTCTATGGACCAGGCATTGCCGATTAGCGGTAATTATAAACACATTTGCGTAAACACATTACAAAACTTTAAACGCGTTTTTCTCGAAAACACGTTTTTAAAAATGGCAGACATTCTCCTGACCGCTGTAATTAACATATCGACCTGAAATTTGGAGAGCATACTCAGAAAATACGTCTTCACGGAATGACGGATCGTTTTTTCGATAGATACATTTTTGCATTTATTATTTATCTTTTTATGCGAAAAAAGAACGCGAAAATTCGATTTTTTTTTAAATTGCCGCTATTTTCCGAAATTTGTACTAAACGAAAAACCCATCCGTCATTCCATGACCAAAGGGTCACACATTGATAATATGCTTTGAATTTGTGTTTCGGATCAACAAAGAGGGGGCAGTGATGTCAGCCGCTTACCTCCCGCGATTTGAGGACCTGTTTTCGCGGAGCTGCAACGGCCGCCATTTTGGTTTTTTTTTTTTTTTAAATTTTTTTAACGTTCTGTATATCATGAATAAAAGCAAGAAAAAAACCGCACTCAAAAAGCTTTACTCGTTTCCTTTAAAAAAAATAAAATGTAAACACCTGAAATATGGCACTCCAAGGACAAAGTCTCCCTTAAGTAGATTTTCGGTCCGTGCTACGCTTACGAGAAACGAGCGCGGGTGCGGCTTCTAGCGGTTAATTCGAGAACTACGGGTTTCCTCACACTGGACTGATTTGGTTGAATTTTTTCAACCAAATGCGCAAGAAACAAATTTTATTGTCGCATAATTGTTTAGCCAATTCAGACATTTGCTTAATATTTTTCAATCAAAATAAAATATTAGTATTTTAACGAATGATGTACTTGGAAATCAATCTCGGATATGGTGAAAAAAATTAAATAACATATTTACTCAATAGAAATTTTATCTGAATGAAACGAGCGAAATTCAATTTTTCTTGTGTACTCGAATCAACATTATTCATGTTATGAATTGAAATGTTTTT